>JAFIRS010007735.1:0-22396 GCA_018342105.1 Gonioctena quinquepunctata | reverse complement strand
AATTTTCCGGGCCACTTTTCCAATTTTTTTCCCTTTACCCTTCTTTGAAACATTTCGAACATTTAAAAAAAACTGGCAAATAAGTCCAACCGTTCTCAAGTGATACGTTTACCAACGAATTGAGCAATTCAATTTTATAATAGGAAAGATAATCGCTTAAAATACACTTATTTTTCGAAGTTTACAAAGAAAAGTTGTTTCCATTCCAATTTTACAATTGTCTCAAATTGAACGTTCTGTTGAACTTTAGTTTTTGCCATTTAATCAATCTCGAAATTTCTAAAATATAAAACATTTGTAACTTCGAAAAAACTATTTTATACCAGAAGCTTCATCATCCTAGTAAATTTTAATGACTAAATATGTTTTTGTTTCAGACAATGGTAATATCGAACCTCCATATTGATTGATGCAAAGTTGATTTATTAAAATGTATTTTTTCAGTACTGAAATGACTTTTACGTAACAAATTAATCTCAAATTTAATTGTTAGTAGCCCAGCTTTAAAATGCCTTTGATATTCTAAGATTTTGCGGAGTGGGCTATTAGTCCGGTCAATTTAGACCAAAAAATGAGAGTGAAGTTACATAAAGTCCCAACAAGCTGAATTTTTGTGAAGTTGTTCAAAACATAATTACAAACAATGTCTAGAAGTTCCCCATCATTCCCCTGTGAGGAAAAAATTTAATTCAAGGTCAAAAGTCAAAAAAATGAGTTTTTCGCGATTTTCAGCAAAACGGTGAGTTTTATCATAAAAGTACCTCACACAAATATTGTAGATCATAAAATTATCTATAAAAAAAGTGGCAATACTTTTTTTCTTACGAGCCACCGTTTCTGAGATATAACGATTCTAAAAGTTATAAAAGTTGTTATCGTCATAATATGCATGAGTACGCCACGTATATACATCTCGTTATTTGATATCGTTATTTGATGACATCGGGATGCATAAAACACAGAAATCTACCATTTACGATTGTTTTGAAAAAATAAATATTGATATTAACAACACTAATGCGACATACATCATTGACGGAGGATTCTTACTACACCGCGTTGTGTGGGATAGCGAAGAAACATTCAACGTTATCTTAGATAAATACGTTCAATATGTACGTAGACATTTTGGTTCCAGAGTTACTGTCGTATTTGATGGCTATGATGATTGCAAGAGAAATATCAAAGCTGCAGAACAACGTCGTCGAACTTTAGCAACATCTTCATCTTCTGACATTTTATTTGATGAACTTATGACAGTCCCAACCAGTCAACAGAAATTTCTTACTAATACCCACAACAAGTCTCGGTTCATTTCAATGTTGAAAGAAAAGTTTACGGCTGAAAATATATTGGTAAAACAAGCTAATAATGATGCTGATGTATTGATTATTGAAACAGCAATAGAGCAATTCAATTTGACAAATACAACTATTGTTGTTGGTGAAGATGTTGACTTACTTGTATTACTCACTGCTCGAACGCCAACTGAAAAACTATTTTTTTCTTAAAACCAGGAAAAGCTCAGCATCAATCAGCTATATATTCATCAAAAAGTTTTTGTAAAGTGTAAAGATCATGTACTATTTTTACACGCAATAACTGGCTGTGATACGACATCTGCATTTTACAGGAGGGTAAAACAGCAGTTTTCAAAATGTTTGAAAACAAGATTTAATTCAATGTGCTGAAGTTTTAAAAAGTGATTCAACTCAACAAGAAGTTATTACCAACGGCATCCGCTTTCTTCTTTCTATGTACGGAGCTCCTAAAAAACTACCTGTTTAGATAAACATCGATATGCATGTTTCGTTAAAAATACTAAAATAAAAAACAAGTTCAATTAGCTTGTCTTCCTCCAACCTCAGTTGCTGCTCACCAACATCTTCTTCGAGTATATTACCAAGTTCAAGTGTGGCTTGGTTATCAGCTAGACCCTACAGACTGGGGTTGGAAGTTGGTCAACAATATATTAGAGCCAGTTCAAACTTTACTTCCACCTGCGCCGGAAAAACTGCTGAACACTATTTTTTGCAACTGCAAAAAGGGATGCAGTGCTAAATGTGGTTGCAAAAAAGTCGGTCTGTCTTGTTCTTTTGGCATGCACAAATTGTCAAGGCCGGTCGTGCTCTAATATTGAATCACAAACAATGGAGGATTCGTTTGACTCCGACGAAGTATCATGCGATACATCGCTATTGACGCAATTTACTTGCATCCAAAATGAAGATGAAGAAGAAGCAGGAGAAGAAGAACAAGAAGAAGATCAAGAAGAAGAACAAGAATTTGAAACTTACGAATAAGACGAATAAACTTCAACACTTTTTTTTCATTTACATCGCTTTTATCTTTCCCAATCTTTGAAAATTTCCGTTATTTTGCAATAGTTTTACATTAAACAGGATCACAACTGACCCGTGGAGTAGGCCTACTGGGGAAACCACGTTAACAAAAACGCGCTAAGTACACTACCTCATAGGTGGCGTGGAAACGTGTGCATATTATGACGATAACAACTTTTATAACTTTTAGAATCGTTATATCTCAGAAACGGTGGCTCGTAAGAAAAAAAGTATTGCTACTTTTTTTATAGATAATTTTATGATCTACAATTTTTTTCTGAGGTACTTTCATGATAAAACTTACCGTTTTGCTGAAAATCGCGAAAAACTCATTTTTTTGACCTTTGACCTTGAATTAAATTTTTTCCTTACAGGGGAATGATGGGGAACTTCTAGACATTGTTTGTAATTATGTTTTGAACAACTTCACAGAAATTCAGCTTGTTGGGACTTTATGTAACTTCGAATGTCTAAATTGACCGGACATGGAGACACATGAAATAGGAAGTCCATGACAACAATTTCATATTGAGCAATGTTTGACAGTTGAATACGACATCTGTACAAAAAAAAATTGAGATGATTTTAATATGTGGAAAAAATACAACCCATCGACAAGTCACTGAAGATTTCAATGTACAATGTGCAAAAAAAATATTTTTGTTTAGACGTGATAGAACATGGAAAATCCAGTATTTCTCAAATTAGCAGAAAAACAAATGTTAGCGAAAGCATCATATTAAAAAATATTTTTGATGATTACTATGTACCTACTATAATTAGGGTTTTCATTAATTAAATATATTAAATTGGCTTTTTACAACGGAATCCTTAAAGATACCATGGCAGTCAACGTGCTGAAAGAAATACGAATGTTGCCAAACACTCTGATGATTAATCAAAATTTATAGGCAATCAATGAACTTGGCAAAAGCATTGTTATGCGAAAGCATCGCTTGCATTGGAATTTGATGGCTTCCCGCTATCAAGATGCCGTTCTTTCTCCGAAACTATATATACTTAGTCGAATTCGTATAAGGAATTATTAGTTGGTGACTCACCCAATCTGAAGATTGCTTCTCAGAAAAAATACCTTACTCCTCCAAAAAGAATTCTACTGATTTATATATCTTTTCATTTAAGTATTATGTGAAAGTCGAATGTATAAAAGGACACGATTTCTTAATTTACTTTTGTTCCGTCTCCATGAATCTAGCATTTGAACTGTCTAAGACGATATTATTACTCCAAATTTCCTTCAGTTGAGTCGGGAAGTTCCAAATTCGCTGGGTTTTGTCCGAACCTTACAATGTTATGGTTGATTAAGAATATGAATGCATTTGTACCGGGTTATTTCTTGGGTAATTAGTTTTGCTCTATCGATCTAAAATATTTTCCGCACTGCGGCGTTGCCGCTTATATTGAAAAGTAGCAACAACTTTGATATTTCAAGACAGACACCCTAGATATTATTGCATTTTTTGCTTTGCTATTGCTTTGCGATCATTTTTGTATGATACTTTCCTATACTCATCTCAAGCGGTTTTCGAGAAATTCATTGATTTCCTTATTTTTTGTGCAAAACATAGCTTCAATCAAATGTTTATTACTGCGGTATTGGACTTGTACAGAGCTGAAATTTTGGGTGTAGTTTGCCAATGTTCTGTGCATTAGCTATGTCTGAGGAATTCGTTCTCCATTATATAGGGTCGTTCAAATTTGTGATGAAACAATAGCAATGCTGCCAAATGTTATGTGGGTTGACAGAATTTGGAAACAGGTGTACCAATGTCAAATGTCAAAATTCTGAGAATTTTGTAAAATTATACTTAGACTGTCAATATCAGTTTCTGAGAATGTGCGTTTTTTAAGTTGCTCCAATATGGTCACATTTTCATAATCAGGCTTGTGATCTTTTGAAAAAGTATGTTCAGCTAAAGTGCAAGTTTTTTTGAGATTTCTTATGTCACTTTTATGTGGGCAAAGGCGGTCTTTAAGTTTTCTTTTACTTTGACCAATATATCACATTGTGAACATGGGATGCAATATACTACATTAGATTGTTCTAAAGGAGGATCTTTATCCTTGAGTTTTGAAAATATTTTGTTTAGGGTTAATGTGTTTTTGTGAGCTACTGTTAAATTGGGAAATTTAGCAAAACATTTTTTAAATTTGTGATTTAATGTGTGAGTATGCGTTAAGGAAAGAAGACGTTTTTTTCCCCCGGAATTTGATTTAAGGGGTTGACAATTATTGGGGGCTCAATATCTATGGAGGCTCTACTGAACAATAGTTTATGAACTAATTTATTGGGGTAACCACTATTAGTGAAAAGTTTCGCCAGTTTATTGAGGTTTTCAGTGCGGACAGAAGTGTGACAAGTTGCAATAACTCTATTTTTCATGCCTAATACGAGGTTGATTTTGTAGATGGTAAGATTCATAATGTTGAAATCTTCCAGAAGCACCTGCTTCAGTGTGCTAACTGCTAATAACTGTATTGTCAACCCTCCTCAACTTCGACAGTCGTCTAACCTTCACAAATCTATATACATATATATATATATATATATATATATATATATATTGCTTTTTTGTTCCTTTCTTGGACATAAGGTTCATTTAAATAGCAGAGGTTTGTACCGGGTTATTTCTTGGGTAATTAGTTTTGCTCTATCGATCTAAAATATTTTCCGCACTGCGGCGTTGCCGCTTATATTGAAAAGTAGCAACAACTTTGATATTTCAAGACAGACACCCTAGATATTATTGCATTTTTTACTTTGCTATTGCTTTGCGATCATTTTTGTATGATACTTTCCTATACTCATCTCAAGCGGTTTTCGAGAAATTCATTGATTTCCTTATTTTTTGTGCAAAACATAGCTTCAATCAAATGTTTATTACTGCGGTATTTGGACTTGTACAGAGCTGAAATTTTGGGTGTAGTTTGCCAATGTTCTGTGCATTAGCTATGTCTGAGGGAATTCGTTCAAAATTTGTGATGAAACAATAGCAATGCTGCCAAATGTTATGTGGGTTGACAGAATTGGAAAACAGGTGTACCAATGTCAAATGTCAAAATTCTGAGGAATTTTGTAAAATTATACTTAGACTGTCAATATCAGTTTCTGAGAATGTGCGTTTTTTAAGTTGCTCCAATATGGTCACATTTTCATAATCAGGCTTGTGATCTTTTGAAAAAGTATGTTCAGCTAAAGTGCAAGTTTTTCTGAGATTTCTTATGTCACTTTTATGTGGGCAAAGGCGGTCTTTAAGTTTTCTTTTACTTCCAATATATCACATTGTGAACATGGGATGCAATATACTACATTAGATTGTTCTAAAGGAGGATCTTTATCCTTGAGTTTTGAAAATATTTTGTTTAGGGTTAATGTGTTTTTGTGAGCTACTGTTAAATTGGGAAATTTAGCAAAACATTTTTTAAATTTGTGATTTAATGTGTGAGTATGCGTTAAGGAAAGAAGACGTTTTTTTCCCCCGGAATTTGATTTAAGGGGTTGACAATTATTGGGGGCTCAATATCTATGGAGGCTCTACTGAACAATAGTTTATGAACTAATTTATTGGGGTAACCACTATTAGTGAAAAGTTTCGCCAGTTTATTGAGGTTTGTGACAAGTTGCAATAACTCTATTTTTCATGCCTAATACGAGGTTGATTTTGTAGATGGTAAGATTCATAATGTTGAAATCTTCCAGAAGCACCTGGTTCAGTGTGCTAACTGCTAATAACTGTATTGTCAACCCTCCTCAACTTCGACAGTCGTCTAACCTTCACAAATCTATATACATATATATATATATATATATATATATATATATATATATATATATATATATATATTGCTTTTTTGTTCCTTTCTTGGACATAAGGTTCATTTAAATAGCAGAGGTTGTTATTTCATGTTATTTATTAATTGAATCCAAACGTTTCAGCCAGGGTTTTGGCATTTCTCAATGGGTCAGACAACAGCACAAACATGTTAAAATACAAATTATGAAAATAATTACATACGGGCACACACAGTATTTAAAAATAAGTGAAAGACTACCACATATCAGAAATGTTTTGATTGCTTTTCAACTATATATATATATTATATATATATATATATATATATATATACAGTGTGACCCACTTAAGACCGGAGTACCCTTATAAAATCTACATTTTCCGACCGATTGATTTTTTTCTTTTTTCAGCAGGAAGAGTATCAAAAAGTCTACGTAAAAAGTCTACGTTACTTCCTCGACCAATCCAGTGATGAGGAAACTGTTCATTCAGCCATTGTTTAATAATTCCAGCATTATGCACAGAGCATCCATATAATTGAAAATGTAAGTTTATTCGCTCAACAATAGGAAGATCATGAATAGCATTCCATAGTTCAGTTCTGAAAAATTCTGTAATTTCATGGAATTTATATTTCTTTCGAAAAAAAAGGGCCTATGATTCGTTCATTCAATATTCCGCACCATACATTAACTTTTTCCGAATATTGTCTTTTGCAGTTTATAACCCAGTTAGGGTTTTCGGTTGCCCAAAATCTAGTGTTTTGAGATGAAACAACACCGTTGGTCGTGAAAGTGGTTTCATCGCTGAATAAAATACACTCTAAAAAACGTCTGTTTCTCAGGTATTCTCCTTGTGCCTACAAACAAAATTCTAGTCGTTTTTCTTGATCTCCTCCTCCCAGGGTATGCAAAAACTTGGGTTTGAATGGTTTCATTTTGTATTTTCTTAGGCATCTCCGTATGTTTTCCCTTGGTGAATTCAAATCTAGGCTTGCCACTCTCAAACTGGCATTAGGATAATTCCTAAAGTAATCCAATATAACCTGTTCGTGTCCAATCCTTCTTCTCAGATTATTTCTTAAAATATTCTTCGGTACAGTTCTTGTTTCATTGAAACTTTTATTTATTCTGTGCACTGTACTATTACTGATAGGGGGGCGATCTGGATGTCGATCATTGAATATTTTGCATACCTCTCTTTCACTTCTATCATTGTATCCATAAAGACGCAAAATTTCAATTTTTTCTTGTGAAGACAATTGTAAAGCCATAACGCAATATCGTCCTATTGTAATTGAATATTAATCAATACCTTCCTCACATTCGAATTATGAGACTCAATCTGTCATTGTCAGGGCTTACTTTTGTTTTACTCATATAACTATTAAAAATAGTAACGTCATCACAGCCTACCTTTCTCGAGTTAGATACATTTTTAAATTGTTAATTCAATAATAATATTTTGACACTAGCTAACGAAGAAGGATACAAAATGACTTTGCGGAAGAAGTCGGATAGCCTGTATAAGGAGATAATACCAGAACCCAAAAACTCTGACAGTATCTTTCAAAAATTGTTTTAATTAACTGATTATGATAAGCTGTTTTTCGACTTCATAAATTTATTCCAAATGTGTACCACTTTCTAGATGTTATAGAGAACAATTTGTTTTATAAATTTCTACCAGAAACCTCAAAGATCTCCTACGTTTGTGTTGACAGTGTTGCCGATTCTCAGAATTTGTCTGAAATATTCATAAATAATGGTATGTTATCAAAACTAATATTGTTATAACTTTGTTGCCAATGAATATTTTCAAATGAAATTTCAGGATTTACCTAAATGAAGGATGCTAAATCCAGGGGTGGAGTCGAAATTCCACGAAAAAAATCGCTAATGAAATTTTGCAATTTAGAACATAAAAAAAATCATAGTATGCCCTGAAATTTGGAATAATATTTTGCAAATATGGTGCAAACGTAGAATTTTTAATACTCTTCCTGCTGAAAAAAGAAAAAATGCAATCGGTCGGAAAATGTAGATTTTATAAGGGTGCTCCGGTCTTAAGTGGGTCACACTGTATATATATATATATATATATATATATATGTATATATATATATATATAAATAATCTTGTCATAACATTTGAATATATTTTCCAAATTTTATGAAACCGCTATTCAGCACCTCTGTTGACAAAAAGTATTTCCACATATTTTTCATTATATCCTTTTCGAAATATCACATATTTACAGCTTATTTAACGCACGAAATTATTCCGTCACGCACTGAACATTTTAGGTCCAACGTTTCGTAGCTCATTAGGCCTACCCATCAAAATGAATATATGTTATTGACAGTTCTCTGGAAATCTGCAATTGTTTGTATAACTTTCTTAGCATACAGCTAATTCAACGCTCGATTTCGTGACAATATTTGGATATTTTAGTGGAAATATTCAAAATGATTTGTCCAGGAGGAAGAATATCACTGAAGGAAAAGTAAGTGAAGAATTACTGCCCAAAAGTCACGAGATAAGAAAACCAGTATCTCACTATTCTGCAACTGGCCAAATCAAAGAAAGTTATAAATGTAAGTGATGATATTCTTCTTTTATTTGTCAGAAAAATAAACCATGAAAGCTTCATTTATGGAGTCAATTTTCAATGTTAAAGTTGTCGGGAGTAAAGAGAAATTAAATGTTAATAATTCACCAAAACTACTGCATTTCTTAAACGAGAAAGTAGTTGTATACATTCACGAAGTCCTAATCCTTCATACATTCTGAAGCACCAGACGAGAAGTGGTTATTAAGTAGAGTAATTTTAATATTTGGCATATTCGGTGCCTGCCGAAGAGATGACTCGATTCGTCTGACTTTGGAAGACGTGGAAGATAATTGCCGGTTTTTGATAGTATTCCTTCGAGATGGGAAAAATTACAAATCAAGAAGTTTCACAATTACAAAGGAAGGATGTCCCTTTGATCCATGCACTTTTTATCGTAAATATATTAATCTAAGACCTACACACATGAATAGAAGATTATTTATAGCGTATCGTAATGGTAGATGTTTTGCTTAACATGCAGGGTGTCATACAATCAGTGGTACAACAAAGCAGATTGCTGAATATCTGAACATAGAAAATCCGGAAGATTATACTGGACACGGCTTAAGACGATCTTCAGCATCTTTGTTAGTCGAGGGCGGAGGAGATTTGCTTACTTTAATAAATAATAGTTTAAAAAAACTAAAAAACACGCTTTTATAGAAAACCAGACTAAAAAAATAGAAAGAAAAATAAAAATGTATTTTATTTAAAAAAAAGCGTGGGGTGCATGGTATCGCCTCGGTGTGTAATGTACTATATAATTATTGATACCACGCACCCCACCTTTTTTTTAAATAAAATACTTTATTTTTTATTTTTTATTTTTTTAGTCTGGTTTTCTATAAAAGCGTGTTTTTTAGTTTTTTTAAACTATTATTTATTTCTTACTTTTTAGTGTGGTTTATTCATAGAAGCGTGTTTTTTAAGTTTTTTTTAAACTATTATTTTTAGAATTTTTTTGCAAATTGAAAAATGGAATAATCTTATCAAATTAGGTGATCATAATCTCCGACCCCAAAAATCCCCACATACCAATTTTGAATAGGATCAGACCATAATCACAAATATCGGCCGCCATTTTAAAGCCGCCATCTTGAATTTTTCAATTTTTACAAAAGAATCATTATATTCGACCCCAAAAACCCCCACATACCAATTTTGAATAGAATCAGACCATAATCACAAAACTCGGCCGCCATTTAAAAGCCGCCATCTTGAATTTTACAATTTTCACAAAAGAATCATAATATTCGAACCCAAAACCCCACATACCAATTTTGGATAGAATCAGACCATAATCACAAAACTCGGCCATCTTGAATTTTTTAATTTTCACCTAATAATCCTAATATTCGACCCCAAAAACCCACATATACCAATTTTGAATAGAATCAGACCATAATCACAAAACTCGGCCGCCATTTTGGAGCCGCCATCTTGAATTTTTCAATTTTGACAAGAGAATCATAATCTCCGACCACAAAAACTCTCGGATACCAATTTTGAAGCGAATCGGACCATAATCACAAAACTCGTATGCCATTTTGAAGCCGCCATCTTGAATTTTTCAATTTTACAAAGAATCATAATCTCGACCCAAAAACCCATACCAATTTTGAACGAATCGGACCATAATCACAAAACTCGTACCATTTTGAGCCGCCATCTTGAATTTTCTAATTTTACAAAAGAATCATAATTGACCCCAAAAACCCCCATACCAATTTTGAACAAAATCGACCATAATCACAAAACTCGTACGCCATATTGGAGCCGCCATTTTGTTTTTTCTCCCCACAAAAATTTCTTAATGCATTGTCACCGGAATTATGTACATTTGCCAAATTTCAAATCATTCGGACGTCTGGAAGTGGGTCAAAATCGCGCCCAAAGGAGTCGGTTACAAACAAACAAACAAACATACAAGTGAAGCTAATATAAAGCGTGTAATAAAAAGGCATGGAGGTTGGCGTTCCTCGACTGTGGCTGAAGTCTACATCGAAGAATCGTTAAGCAGAAAGATTGAAGTATCTCGTAAATTTTTCAGTCATTCAAGAACAGTAAAAACAACGCCAACATCAGAATACAATGCAGTGGGGAAAAATCAAAAACTGAATACTTCTACTAATACCTTCTACTTTATCAACTACAGTTATCGAAAATTAAGTAGCTGCTGAAGGATTAGCTATTTACAACAACACAAATTGTACCATAAGTATTTCAATTAATACAAATTAAATTTACATGTTTTTGTTCGTTAATCTTTAAAAATAAATGTTTCTCAACAATCTGTGTAGATATAATGAAAAGTATCGTTCATTACACGTCCATAAATGCTTTTTCCGTGCTTGCACGACTTCCCGTGTTCGGCTGCGCCTCCCACGGGAACTTGTCGCGCACGCACGGAAAAAGCCTATTTTCTCGACTTCTAAAGAAATATACTATTTTCTCACATACCAATATACGTCGACAAATTTGTGAAGGGGAAATCCCATCGGGAAAATATTTTCCGAAAATGACACTCATACAAAAACCACTTTCGTATCAAGAATACTATGAGTTGGTAATATATTTGCAATACTCATAAATGAGTTATTATTAGAAACAAGACGGTAAATTAAACCGCACAATGAATAAACAATTGAATTAGTCGCCTTCGGCTAGGTCGATATAAAATATGCAAAACACCTATTTGATATATGATCTTTTGAAACGCATTTTCAGTTTTCAAATTCATTCAGTTATTTACTCTTTATAAAAACGTTTTTTGGGAAGTCCACGCGCCTTGCTTGGCGCTTGTGTAACGTTGCGGAAATTAGGTATGAATCAGTAAGAATTTATACTTTTCAAGATATTCTGACAAAATACATATATTTATACTAGCTGACCCGACAGACGTAGTCCTGTCCAAATTTCTATGTTTCCTTTATGTTGTTCCATCTAGATTATGCTTTTGACTCCTTCCGCTTCTTGTTGTCCCGTTATCTCGTTTTCATGTTATCCCGTTATCCCACTTTCCTGTTACCCCTTTTTTTCTTTATCCCGTTATCCCCTTATCCTGTCATCCCGTTATCCCGTTTTTTCGTTATCCCGTTATTCCCGTTACTCCGTTATCCCGTTTTCCTGTTATCCCATTTTTTCTTTATCCCGTTATCCCGTTTTCCCCTTATCCCCTTATCCTGTCATCCCATTTTTTCGTTATCCCGTTTTTCCCATTATCCCGTTTTCCTGTTATCCCGTTATTCCCTTATCCTGTCATCCCGTTTTCTCGATTTCTCGTTATCCCGTTATCTCGTTTTCCTGTTGTCCCATTTTTTCTTTATCTCGTTTTCCCCTTATCCTGTCATCCCGTTTCCCGTTTTCCCTTATCCCGTTATTCCCGTTTTCCTGTTATCCCGTTATTCCCTTATCCTGTTATCCCGTGTTCCCGTTTTTTCGTTATCCCGTTATTCCCGTTATCCCGTTATTCCGTTATCCCGTTTTCCTGCTATCCCATTTTTTCTTCATTTTTTTATCCCGTTTCCCCTTATCCTGTCATCCCGTTTTCCCGTTTTTTCGTTATCCCGTTATTCCCGTTATCCCGTTTTCCTATTATCCCGTTTTTTCTATAAAATAAAATAAAATAAAAATAGGGGTTGATCGTAGAAGGGTGAAAATTAAGAGTGATATGAATTTTTTTATTCTGTCATGACAAAATAAAAATAAAAATCTTGCCAAAAAAATAGGGGTTGATCGTAGAAGAGAAGAGAAGAGAGTTGGGGAAAGACTTTTAGCACAGTTATATGTGGGTCCATGAGGAGAATATTTCAAAATTATTTTGAAATATATAGGGTGATCCCCAAAAAAATTACATACCAAAGTTATATTTTTTCTTATGGAACACCCTATATTTTTTTATATTTTTAGATACTATAGACAAAATAAAGGTGAGTTACTATTATATTTCCCATACTTAAAACTGACCGTTTCTGAGAAATTTTGAGGAATTTAAAAATACAGACCATAATTTGAAAATTGTTTTCACCCTGTAACGTGTAACGAGCTGCTCGTGATTAAATGTACTGCTTAGCTCAAAGGTTAAAGTTAACTACTACATGGAATTTTTAATGCAATATTATACAGAGTGGCGAAAAAAATTGCCTCAAAATTTGGACACACATTTAATTAAATAACTTCTTAAAGTTGAATGGAACACCCCGTATTTAGTTGCGTAATTTGACGCAGAATTAGATTCCCTTCAAAACTATATTAGGGTTCTCTTCTGCTTTTTACACAAAAGGCGTTTTTATATTTTACTTATGAGTAATTTTTTTATCTTAAAAATGAAACACACTGTATTGTAATAAAAAGCTTAAAAAGCATTTTTGAAGTCATTTTATCGAAAAATTAAGAATCTTAAATAGTTTATCATTCTAATAAATGCTCAAATCATATCAATTCGTTCTTCCTGGGGATAAGTTCTCATTTTAAAATATTTCAAAAAGACAATAATTTTAAACTAGTTAAAACAATGATAATGGTTTGATTAACAAGTTGTGTCACTGTCAAATACTTTTTGTTTTATAATAATAATTAACGTCATCTAGGCCAGAGCCTACCATTATTAAAAAAATAGTATAATAGGTTTTATAGGAAATCGTAAATGTATGTTTTTATTGACCCCATATTGTAATTTTGGTATTTATTTCAATATGAAGTCTAATTTGCTAAGAAACAAGCGAATTTAACATATTTCGCCTCAATAATTAAGACACGTGCATCTCCTTATTTTGAAGAATGCTTTATTATTTCAGAAATGGCAATAAATTTGAGTTTTTACATTTGCCTGCATTTTACTTTAGCTACACCGTATTTTCAAAAATTAAAACTTCTGCTTCTAGCGAATCTACGTATTCCTTAATAAAAAGGTTTTTAAAACGCTTTTTAAGCTTTTCATTATAATACAGTGTGTTTAATTTTTAAGATAAAAAAATTACTTATAAGTAAAATATAAAAACGCCTTTTGTGTAAAAAGCAGAAGAGATAGGTAATATAGTTTTGAAGGGAATCTAATTCTGCGTCAAATTACGCCACTAAATACGGGGTGTTCCATTCAACTTTAAGAAGTTATTTAATTAAATGTGTGTCCAAATTTCGAGGCAATTTTTTTCGCCACTCTGTATAATATTGCATTAAAAATTTCATGTAGTAGTTGACTTTAACCTTCGAGCTAAGCAGTACATTTAATCACGAGCAGCTCGTTACACGTTACAGGGTGAAAACAATTTTCAAATTATGATCTGTATTTTTAAATTTCTCAAAATTTCTCAGAAACGGTCAGTTTTAAGTATGGGAAATATAATAGTAACTCACCTTTATTTTGTCTATAGTATCTAAAAATATAAAAAAATATAGGGTGTTCCATAAGAAAAAATATAACTTTGGTATGTAATTTTTTTGGGGATCACCCTATATATTTCAAAATAATTTTGGAATATGCTCCTCATGGACCCACATATAACTGTGCTAAAAGTTTTTCCCTAACTCTCTTCATTTCTCGTAGAAATACCGAGGCGAATGTGGTGGGCCACCCTGTATAAAGATAACCCGTGATTATTTGTATACCTATCGTTTGTTTTCATCGTCTGTAAGTACCTAATCATTCCAATATTGAACTGTATGGGGCAGGAACTGGGTGATCTATACAGGGTGTTTCAAAATTGAGTATCAAGATTCCAGGGGCGTATTTTTCAGGTCAAAATAACCCTTTTTTCCATAAACATGTGTCCGCAAAATCTTCGTTACCGATCTACAGAGCGTTAAAGTTTCAAGATTTTTTTTATTTTTTTCTTTATAACTCTTTCAGTTTTCGCAATATTAAGATCAACTTTGAAACATAGGTTACATTTTAGGGTTCACATTATCCAGTATGCCGAATGATAGTAAGAATCTACAGGGAAATCATTTTCCAGGGGTCATTTTTTGTAATTCGCTACATTTAATTGAAATGTTTAACAAAAGGGGGGAACCTATTATCACAATGAAAATAAAAAACGCTACTAATTCAAGTTTCCTTAAACATTACCTAAAAAATTAGAAACCTAACAAACCTTGACTTTTTATAAAAGGTGCTGGAAATGCGTCCTCTTTCTGCGATACAACCTTCCACTCTTCTTCTCATAGATTGCCGTACGCGTTCTAAAATTCCAAGAGTGTTTGTTACGGTGTGGAAGGCATCCATAATTCGTTCAGTAAGAACTTCGAAGGAAGGCACTGGTTCTGCCCTTAACATGTCCCTATAAAAAGAACAGTTGCGCAGTACCAATCGGAAGAACTGCAAGCGCCATGGAAAATCTCGCGGAAGCAAACCTGGATATGATATGGGTATAGCATGTTTTCGTGTAAAACCCTCCAGACAGTTCTTATACCAGGATTTTCGTCGATAACATTTAAAATCTCTTCATCTCTCACTGGGTTGCATGCTTGTCGCGGTCTGCCAGCATCGTGCCTTGGAGTCTGAAATCTGCCGTATTCCCGAAGGTGCTGATGGGAATTTATAAACGTTCTATAGTTGGGAACCATGCGATTGGGAAATCTTAGCGCGTACAACCTCTGAGCTTCAAGTCCGTCACCATTAGCCAGACCATAAGCAAAATGGATGTCAGCCAGATGTTCAAATGAATATGGTTAATTTTCCATTTTAATGTTAAACAAATACACGATGAGACATCCACCAACTTTCAAATAATGTCACATGCTTCAAAACAAACCTAAACGTCAAAATGAAAACAGCAATCAAACCCCACTAATTCTCTTTCTCATTGTTTTGTTGAAAAATTTAATCAACTCTTGCAAATTACAAAAAAAGATTTTACTTTTTTTCTCGATAACGGTCGCAGATGCGTAAAAATTATAGGAGACAAAAAAAAATTATAAACAAAACAAAGAATTCATTGCGTATGTTAGAATCCACCAGCGGCGTACTACAAAAAAGTTTGTGGGGCGAAAAAAAGCTTGACCCCTAAAAAAATATCTGCCTGTAGATTCTTACAATCACTTGGCATACTGGATGATGTAAACCCTGAAACGTAACTTATCTTTGCCTCGTTTCACCAACTTTTTCATTCCAACACATTTTTGCAGGGGGCCATAGGATGAAAGATCAACAAAATTCAATAGTGACATTGGTAGGGAATCTGGTGTACAAGATGATGATGATATCCTTGAATTGCTTTTCTTTGACCTTCCTTTAGCCTTGGAAGAAGTAGACTTTGGAGCTATCATGGCGGCAACGTCGACTGTATTTCTCCTCCTATTGTTCACTCGTTTCACTTTCTCTTCCCCTTTTTTATTTTCAGTGATATGGATGATGGGGGGTGAAGCACAGGCTGGTAATAATTGAGACATTCCAATATTTGATTCCAATTCACCATTTGTTGTTGGTACGTCTGCCATCATGAGAAACTCATCCATATCAAAATGTTCTAAATCATCTGGCAATGTAGTGGTAGAATGTTCACGTTGGTTCAGCCCTGGAACTGCATCATTTGTCACATACTGGTCAGTGCCATCACGCAACAAAGTTGACAGAATATTGCAACTTTCAGCGGTATTCATTTCAATAACTTTAATGATACTTTCAAACCGAATGTAAGAATCAATGATTGAAACTTTAATGTGTTGTAGTAGGCATGTGTGTCACCTTTTATATATGTATTTTCGACACTCTCCCTTCCATCTACACTCGTGTTTAGGAAAGGGTACTCCCCCACTTCTAACTGTATTCTCCTACTCATTCGATATCTTAAATTGAATTGCATCTGATTCATTGCTTCACTACATCCAAAATGTCTAAAGTTATATGTGCAGCTGACTCTACTTCTGGTCCAGCCAACCCCAGCAAGTTACACCAAATCCTCTGGCTATCCAGGACAATCATGTCAGTTCATCTTCGATGACTATAGAAGAGTTGATGAGAGAAATGCGAGAAGGGAGACGACGACAACCAACCATTATATGGACGATAATTTGGAGCGATGAGTGCCCATTGAAGAAGAAGATCTTCAAGTCAATATACCTGCAGAAGATTCAAACTATGACTCGGGCGGAACGATATATCTGCAATCGGATGAAGAGGTTGACTCGGATGAATCCATAGATTTTTTATATCCATAGCATAAATAGAAATAAAATGAAATAAAATAAAATAAAATGTTTTTTTTTTCATTGTGTCAGGAGGTAATCTTCAACGAATTATATATATATATATATATATATATATATATATATATATATATATATAATATTCAATTAATCATTTCATTTGCATTGTGTTGGTTGAATCAGTCACACCCCACAGCTGTAGACCACTATGAAACGAGTAATGATAAATGAAAATAATAATGAAACCTACTATTTGGTAACTTGGACTTACGCTCACAAATATGCCAGAAAAATGTATTGGCAATATGTGGCAGCAGATCGAATGAGATTCCGAAGAAGAATAAATGAAGCTGCAAACATTATTGATCCAATATTGAATGCTGTTCATAGACTGAAAATATTCCATCAAAGATTTTGTTGATAAATAAATGTTAGTATAAGCTAATAGCATCATGTTTCATTTTCCCAAGTGAAATCGATATTTGTAGAAAATTTTAAATTTATGATATATCATTGTGTCCCATATATATATTTTAAATGTTTTGATTTCCAAATATATTTGAAAATTAATACTTGATAAATTATAGGGTGGTTTCCCTTTTCAACATGAATACCCCACAAGAGGTTATCTTGACGATGGAAGATAGTGACTAAAGTTTATCTTTCAGTCGCAGATGATTCCACATCTGATTTTATGAACATCCTGTTTATATTTTCAACAAATCAATTTATCATACCCCATGACAGGTTTTAATGTCAGAGAACACTAATTTCAAAGTGTCTCTCCAAAAGAAATTATTCTAACTTTTTCCATCTTTGCAAAGTGAGATTGCTTCTTGAAAATGTGTTTCCCATTTCTTCCGGTCTTCCTGATGATCGTGGAAGCGTGAAATAGATTTTCGTCGACAAAAATGTATTGAAGACCTAGTGAATGCGATGTCTCTCCTGCGTCAATGTTACGAATGATTTCTGGTGAGTACTCTCTTTTGGAAAATATTCTCCTTTGCCTCATTCATCTTTATGAGTTCTTAATTAAGACTGGAATAGAAAATCAAATAACTATCTGAATAAAAATGCAAATGTTCAATTTCAGATTTTTTCTTTTGAGTTAGCATCTTTTCAGAATATCTATCAGATGTAGTTCAATGTCCAGTGTGGCTTTAGCCGGGGAAGTAGTTGTTTTCTGTTAGACATTCTCAAAAAATAACTTCATTTTAATCGTGGATATTCAATTGAGAATGTTTCCCTTTTCAACGTGAATACCCCACAAGAGGTTATCTTGACGATGGAAGATAGTGACTAAAGTTTATCTTTCAGTCGCAGATGATTCCACATCTGATTTTATGAACATCCTGTTTATATTTTCAACAAATCGAAACTAGTTACTATTGCAATAGCAACATATTTGTGCCAATTTCACTTGAAATAATGGATCTTTACATCGTGCACAAAATTTTGATTCAATATCGCCCAACTTCCTCCTTACATGCATATCAAATGCCCAACACCGTTAGTCGAAATTGATCATGCCGCTATAGGTCAAGAAGCAGAGAAAACATAAATTCCGTACTCCATTTCTCGTCATCACCTCAGTTAAACTATAATTTATACAGTAGAGGATGTTATCCTGGTGGGCGACTGATGTGGTATGTATTTCCCTGCCTCTGGACAACTCCTCTCCAAGTTCATCGAATACGTCATCACCTAGCCCCTCATCATCGGCAACCAAATTATCTTCTTCGTTTGGAGCAGCGTCATCCAATGCTCCCTCATCGTTGACGGCCTCCGCTTCATAAGCTGCTGGTGCATCTGCTTCACCTGCAGCTTCTGCTTCTACTTCGTCTTCCATGAAGTCTGCTTCGTCTTGAATATTCAAGTCTTCCATCATGTTGACAACTTCCTCAACCTCACGTTTGAAACACATTGTGATAATTCTCAACAAGATACAAGTTTTCGAATGAAGTCCTACCGTTGCAGGATTCAATTTATATGATTTTGGTCTTAATCCCACTCCAAGAAACTCACACATACCAGAACATGAAGATGAGTCTAGGAAATAACTTCCATACCCCCTCCCCAAGACATCCACTCGCCTAAGGCGTGTAAACATCAGCCATCCTGCATATTGCCAGCGCATGCGCTTTACATGGACTCCTCCTCTCAAGGAGTGGGGAAAAGGCATAAAACTACGAGTGCTGGATCGAAACAATCATTCCTTCGACTCTGCTCGCTGGTATCTCTAACATTTTCAGTTTTGTTTCAGATTTTTTTCCGACGATCATGAAGAATTCCACCCGATCTCAGGATATTGCTGCTACACTGACTCTTGTGAATATATTGGCTGCATAAATTTGATCTTAATATCGCAAAAGCTGAAAGCTATGAAGAAAAAAATAAAAAATTCTTGAAATTTTAACACTCTGTAGATCGGTACACATGTTTGCGGACACATGTTTATGAAAAAAAAAGCCTTATGTTGTCCTGAAAAATACGACCCTGAAATCTTGATACTGAATTTTGAAACACCTTGTATATTGCAGTATTGATATTTTCCATACATTCTTCTCGATTTCAGCGAAGCGGCGTTGCCGCTTATATTGAAAAGTAGCAACAACTTTGATATTTTTTGCTTTGTTATTGCTTTCCAATTATTTTTTTATGATACTTTCCTATACCTATCTCCTATACCTATTTCTTTTTGATTTCTTTTCAATTGAATTGTATTACCGCCTAGACAGCAAAAATTTTGGGTGTAGTATACCAATGTCCTGTGTATTGACTATGTTACCCTCCTATTAGTCTGATTAACAACTTAAAAAACGGGTTAATTCTTGTTCACGGTCCTAAAAATATGTGCGATAGCTCATTCGATTCAGAATGACGTCTAGAAAAATGTATCTCGAGCTTTTATTGGCACATAAAGAATTGCAATTTTTATTAACAAAATAAGATGAAAAAAAAATCCAATAAAAAAAATCAGACTCTCGGAATTCTATCTCCATTATTTATAATTTTTATTCAACGCCGAAAATAGGTCTCCACACGGCCATTACGGCAAAATATTTTTTTTATAGTATTAAATATCAATTGAAAAATTTGAAAAAACTATGGTGTCATCAGAACACTTGAGAGAATAGAGCCCCGTTAGATAAATTGTTAATCAACTAATTTTTATCCAATCTCTGTTTTTACAAAAGTCGACATAAAAGTTTAAATAATTGACCTATACATTTTTTGCCTTTCGGAGCCCTTCTTATGTACATACTTAACAAGATCACGTGATAGAAGTTCATTAAAGTTTTATATTTTGTTTGTTATAATTTTTTTAAATGAACAAAAAATTAAATATTAAAAAAAAAATTGTTAAAATATTTTTTGACATTTATTATTATACAGCTGTATTTGCATCTAACAATAACATTAATTAACGGGAAAAAAATTTTCACGTCATTTGTTAAGAAATTGTTTAAAAACAAATGTAGTATAATATTTTTGAAAAATTATTTCTTACAATTTTATTGTCAAGACAAAATGATGATTTAAAAAAAAACTAAATAAATGTTTTAATTGTTTATAATCGTTTTTTAAATATTTCTTTTGTTTAAATAATTAATTGAGAAATTGTTTTCCCTTTAAAAATCATAATTGGCATTTCTCTATAGGTTAATAAAAAAATATATTTTTTTATCAATAATTTCATTGTTTATTAAGTTAACAATTTGTTGTAAACCTCGGTTTATTTTTTCCTGGAAGTTGAAAAAATTACAAAAACAGTCATTCTTATATAACAAAGTACTGAAGAAATTGTGATATTTAAAAATATTATAAAAAAGGTAAGACAATATTTTTTCCAGTATTTTGTTATATATGGCTGTTTTTGTATTATTTTTTACCTTCAGGAAAAACATAAACCGAGGGTCACAAATTGTTTATAACAAATTGTTTACTTAATTAACAATAAAATTAATGATATAACAATTTTTGTTGTTGTTAACCTATAGAGAAATACTAGTTATAATTTTTAAAGAAAAAAAATGCTCAATTAATTATTAAAACAAACGAAATATAAAAAAAATATATTATAAACAATTAAAAAGTTATATAAGGTTTTTTTTTATTCATCATTTTGTCTTGACAATAAAAAGGTAAGAAAATTTTTTTTTTAATTTGGAGGGCTTAAATAGGAGATAGAAACCTAGTTTTTCATGAAAAAATCACTGCAAAAAGTTTTGAAATGGCGGCTGAGCGCCATCTTCAATAAAAAATTTAAATAGTATATTCCATTTTCGAAATCTGCTCATAATTCTCAACAGTTTTCTCTAATACACTTGATGTATGGATTTTGGTCACTTCCGGAAAAACATTTTGCTTACTAAACGTTGTTATTAATTTGTAGTTAAATCTCTTAATGAATTCGACTAATAAGGGGCGTGAAGAGAGTTTATTGAGGATAACAGTACCGCTTACCGGAAAATCGAAGCCTACGAATGTGTTCTGTAAATTAACAATGAAAACAAATTAGTTAGCTAAAAAATTATAATTTATTTTTGAATAACACTTTTATTCAACCCTAACGATTATTTCATCAAGTGTTCAATATGGCCCCCTCCTAAATCTTGACAATAAAATGCCCTATTATAAATAGCTTCCTCACGTTGATGAAAGTCTGTTCTTCTATTGTTTGGCATTCAGTGGCGTAGATTTTTGACTTCAGATACCCACAAAGGAAAAAATCTAGAGGTGTAAGATCGGAGATCTTGGTGGTTATTCTGTACTTCCCCTGCGACCATATAGATGTATTCTTGGTCTTGATTATAATACCTCCTGCAGGTCATATTTTTCAAAACATGAGTTATTGACAGTACCTTCTTTGTACTTTTTATCTCTGGTTATTTTCGTAAAGAAACACCAATACTTGTTCTCTACAAATGTTCTCAACTGAAATGAATATGTTAACTCCTAATCGGGCTGACCTCAGGATTCCACATCACAAAACTGCCTTTTTTAAACGGAGTACTGAATACAGAGCAAGGAAGGCTTATAACAGCCTGCCAACTCAGTTGAAAGATATCAGCAATATTCAGAAATTCAGAAGTTCAGTCATGGATAGTAGGAGATTTAAGCCGGTTCTGGGTCTCCCCCCACCACTATGACGTCACGTGTGACCTTGAATAGTTGCAGGTGTGCAGTGTGTGTGTGTTTGACCTTGAGATTTGACTTTGAGATTTGTCATTGAGTTTTGATATTGGGTTTGGTCGACTTTGAGATTCGACTTCAGTTTTGACCTTGAATATGACCTTGAGATTCATAACATTAAGTTTTGACTTTGAGATTTGACCTTGAGTTTTGATGTTGGATTTGTTTCGGCAACCAAAAGATTTGATCTCGATGTTTGTTTGACCTTGACTAATGTTGTGGTGTAGGCATACATATTCTGTGTAGTCATGACCTTCATGAATCCTTGCTTTGATCTCGATGTTT
>JAFIRS010007734.1:0-22417 GCA_018342105.1 Gonioctena quinquepunctata | reverse complement strand
TCTACCATGTTTGATCCCTCTTTTGTCGAAACTCGGATGGTTGAAGCTGTAACTGAGGTACTGCCCCGTATGTTCTTTCTTTCTGTAGACGGAGGTGCGGATTTCATTTCTATTCTCTCAAGGGTTCACATCGAGGAAGAGTGAAGGCACTGTTGTTTCCATTTCCATCGTGAATTTGATCGAATCCCTGATTCGGTTAATTCTTGAGAAGAAATCCTGAAGATGTTTGTCTCCGTGATTCCATATAATGAAGGTGTCATCCAAGTACCTCAACCACAGCTTTGGTTTGTATTCTGCCTCCCGTATAGCCAATTCTTCGAACCACTCCATGTCTATAATAATAATAATAATAATAATAAAGTTTATTCACCAAGAAAATATTTACAAAAAAGGTATATATGATTAAAGTGCGTACAGTAAATAAACAGGGGATACCACAGAAGCTTTAGTTCCAATGTAACTATCGCTTGTACGTGGCTTCATGTTGTTGTATGTTCCATCAATTTCAGTAGGTGATCATTACCCTAGTTGAAGATGATTCGTTATGAAATAATTTGAAAATATAAAATATATAGATATAATGTGAAGATATGAAGATATGAAAATTTAAAATGTAAAATGTAAAATGTAAAATGTAAAATGTAAAAAATGTAATTATAAAAATGTAAAATGTAAAATTTATAAATGTAAAATGTAAAAGTGCTAAAAGGGAAAAGTTTAAAAGTTTAAAAATCTAAAATGTACAAATATAAAATTAAAGTATCAGAATATAAAAATTCGAGTAACTAATTGAGATATGCGCATACGTACATATATAGATGTACTCGAGACTTATACAATTAACACGAGAGAACATGAGTATAAATTATATTACTAATAAAAATAATAAGTAGACCATTCATTGTTTTGTTGAAGAGTATAAAATACCTAACCATATATTAATTTAGTTTTGATTAACAAAAATCGTGTAGTTTCTCCTTCCAAAGCCAAAATCCATTTTTTATTTTTTCTTGAATAAATTGATGCTCTGTAAGTTCCTTATATCAACAGGTGTTAGACTATAAAGTTTTGGTGCAAGAAAGTCACAGTGACGTTGCCCTATGGTTTTTCACAGCAGTTTAGCTTAATGATATTGTTTTATTTCTTGTGCTGTAGGAGTGTGTAACAGGGTGAGAAGAGATCTTGTTTTTTTTATGTTGACTAGTATATTTTGACAGAAAAGTTGCCTACTGTCAAATATTCCCGATTCTTCATGTAATTTATCATTGGAGAATCTGGAGTGGTTTACACTATATAATTCGTAATATCCATCTCTGAATGACGTTTAAATTTTCTAAGTGCGTGTCATTTACACCCCCCAGCCCACAATACCGTAAGTTAGATGAGATTGAACCAGTGCGTAGTATAATTTTTCTTGGTGTTTTCGTGTCAAGGTAATCTTTCAGATATTTAAATCTATATAACATACCTCTTAACTTGTTGACTATATTTCTTATGTTAAGGCCCCACTTGAGGTGTCGGTCAATTACAATACCTAAATATTTAATCGATTAAAGCTTCAGGTATTTCTGAATTTGGTCCGATAATCAAAGGACCCAATTTGGTAATCCACTGGAGTATGAGGAAAACGGTAGATATTTTGTTTTCAGGTTGAGAGTTAGTGTATTATATCAAACCACTTTTCTATAACTCTAAAATCATCCTCCACTTCTGCTTTCAAGGTGTTCCATGATTTCGCCTCATAGAAATATAGCCGTATCATCGCAAAGCTCAAAATTTTGCCCCTGGTTCCTAAAGAAAGTAAACTGTTGATATACAGAGTAAACAACAGTGGACCAAAGTACAGTTCCTTGTGGAACACCGTATGTTACATATCTACTATCACTCAACTCCCCTTCAATACTTACTTTCTGTTTCGCTCTGTCAAAAGCTTTTTAATATTCCGTATATATTTCCTCTTATCCCATAATGGTCTAGTTTGTCAAGTAATTTTCTGTGGCACACGGTATCGAATGCTTTAGAGAGGTCAACAAAAATGCATAATGATGATTTACTTTTATCCAGTGAGTTATAAATATTAGATACTAATTGGTAAATTGCATCATCTGTTGATTTTCCCTCTCTAAATCCATACTGATATTTAGATATCAAGTTAAATTTCGTACAAAAGCTGAGTATCCTGATTTTGAGGATTTTCTCAATTATGTTGGCGATGATTGGAGAAAGGGAAGATCCCAATTTATCATTATTACTCTTAACCTAGAAATATATAGAAATAAATAGAGATAAATTGAATCTTGAATCGACAGCACTGAAAGGTAGACAAACTCTTGAAAATAAATACAAAAATAAATTCGCAAAGGAGAAAAATAATATAAACTAAAATTAGATATCGAGAAATAAGTTTGCTCCTTAGGAAATAATTCATTAGCATCAATTGAACCAGAAAATCCCACTTGATTGGGCCTCTTACGAATTTTGATGAACCCTAGAACTTCACGTTAAGTAGAGTTCAAAAAATAATCCCATCTGAAACACAAACAAATAAAATTACCTCCACTGCAAATATTAAAGCCAAATCATTCAGCATCAAGTATAATTTTAAAATTCATTATACAATAAATAATAATTTTTTTAGCTCTTTTGACTCAATAATTGAATTCCTAATTCATTTCAGTAAACCATTATGCACATGGTTAATTTTGTTTTCTGATTATAAAATTATACTAATGATAATTAACTATAATAAAAAAAATATCTCATGATAAAACAATCATTTTCCCATTTTATCAAAGCATTTACTTTTGTAAGAAACTAGCTGACCCGACAGATATTGTCCTGTCCAAATTTCTATATTTCCTGAATTGTTTTCCCTGGAAACTCTCGTCCGCGTAGAATTTCTTTTTCTCGATATTTTTTTGTACTGTCTCATTTAGATTACGCCTTTGTCTCTGTCCGCTTTTTTCCTTTTTGTTATCCCGTTACCAATTTCGTTCTCCCGTTATCTCGTTTTCCCGTTTTTCTGTTATCCCGTTTTCTTGTTATCCCATTTTCCAGTTATCCCGTTATGCCGTTTTTTCGTTATCCCGTTTTCCCATTTTCCCGTTTTTCTGTTTTCTCGTTATTTCGTTGTTCCATTATCCAGTTTTCTCGTTATCGTTTTCTATCATTATCCAGTTTCCATGTTATCCCATTTTCCCGTTATCCCGTTTTCCCATATCCCGTTTTCCCGTTATAGTTTTCTCCCATTATCCCGTAATCCCCTTATCCCGTTATCCCATATTCCGTTAGTCCGTTATTCCGTTTTACCGTTGTCCTGTTTTTTCCGTTCGTTATCCCGTTTTCCCGAAAAAAATTACCCAAATCAGTCCAGCCGTTCTCAAGTTATGAGCTTACCAACACAAACAAACATTCATTTTCATTATATATTATATCTTCCTGAAAAGTTTTTCAGAACAAAGAAATTTCCAATAACTTTTCCAAAAATCCTTTCTTTCCCTAAAAACCTTATTCGGAGTATTACGAACATTCAAAAAAAATATTAGCCAAATTGGTCCAGCCGTTGTTTTTATAAAATGAAAAAAACTTACCCTGACCGAGATTCGTTTCTGTGACCTTCTGTTTGTAGTGCTACGTACTTGTCAGCTAGAAAGATGTAAAAATTTCCCTTATATCTTATCATCTTTTATTTTCGTATCCAGCTCTTAGATTATTATTTCTAATTCAGATGTGTTTGTCATGTCAATGTTATGATTTTTCAATGTTTGATAGATAGATAGATATCTTTATTCGTTCTGTTAATTTACATATCATAGAAGTGTGAAACAGATCAAATAAATAATCTTAAATATAAGTACAATGATAACGATAAAATATTCACATGTATGTCGTTTCATACTGCCTGTCATAATACAATCATTGAAAATGTATAAAATTGAGAAACTTGCACAGATATTAAAAGGGAAAGTAATCAAATCCCAATTACCAGACTTGTCTAATAGCGTTAAAAATGAAATAATGGGTTTCTAAATAAACATACTCTAATAGGTACCGATATACACTTATACACATACACATACATACAGTGCTTCTCAAAAGTCCCCTCCCCCCTTTTATTTTTGGAACGGTTATACATAAACAAGTGAAATTTGGAAACTGAATATTGAAGGTTGTCCCTACTAGTGATGATAGATGACGAAATCGTCAAAGATGACGTCACAAGGCCATTGTGACCAATAATTTTAAATGGAACCCTACGGCAAGCGACACATCTTTTAAAAGGTATCGAAAAAACCTATTCAATGATACTAATTTTGTTTGTGTTTATGGCAGTTTTAATGGCTCATTAGTGAACATTAAAATTTAAATTCCATTCAGTATGATATTAATTACAGATTTAAGAATCAGTATCTACTTGAAGAAATTGCTCGAAGTGACCTCCATTTACTTCCTGACAGTGAAATATCCAATTTTTAAACTCTTCTCGTACTTTTGCAAATGTGTCTGCGGAAACAGCCTCACATTCTGCAACAATACGTTGTTTTAAAACGTCAATATTGTCAGGTTCAGTGGCGTATACCTTCGATTTAAGGTACCCCCACAGAAAAAATCCAAAGGTGTGAGGTCCGGTGATCGAACTGGCCATTCCGTTGAACC
The DNA here is from genome assembly GCA_018342105.1 of Gonioctena quinquepunctata. NCBI lineage: Eukaryota > Metazoa > Arthropoda > Insecta > Coleoptera > Chrysomelidae > Gonioctena > Gonioctena quinquepunctata. The sequence continues at coordinate 17,761 of JAFIRS010007734.1, read as the reverse complement.
TCGTCGTCCAATCCATCTACCACGATACTCCTCATCCAAACACCGTCTTACTGCACCGTAATAGTGTGGAGGAGCGCCATCCTGTTGGAATGTTATTTCCAGATTGCCGAATTCATCTGGATTATCTTCCAAAATTTCAGGATTAACGGTTCTATCGCGTTTTGCAACAGCTCCAGATGAACCTCACCAGTTGAATTAGTATTTAAAAAAAGAGACCCAACGATGTGGTTTCCCAGGATACCTGCCCAATCATTCACCTTCTGGGGAAATTGGGTATGTGTTTCACGAAACAGGTGAGGATTTGCGTCACTCCAATACCTCACATTCTGTGTATTTACATTTCCATTTAGATAGAAAGTACTTTCGTCACTAAAACAAATCGTTTTGACATAGTCTGGCTGTTGGTTAATTTCAGTTGCCATATTTTCACAAAATTCTAGTCTTTGGTCTGGGTCGTCGACCAAGAGTTGATGAACCATTTTTAATTTGTATGGATGAAATTTGTTTTTTTTTCAACACCCTGTGTACTGTACTTCGACTGACTTCATAGGTAGATGCAACGTGTGTTGTTGAAGAAGTAGTGTTGTGAGCACTCCTTATCAAGTATTTTAAATATAGCCATATGTAAACTGAAACTGAAGAATGCCAATAAAATAAATCAATTTTCGTTCGAAATAAAAAACGGTCGCATTAATAGTAAAATTTATATAACTCATAAAGTCGAATACTTCCTCTATTAATTGTGTCGGCACATCAATCGAAATTCCAACCATATGTTCAGACATTCCTAACAAATAGTACGCCGGGACAGATGAATAATCCGCGGTCTTTTTGAAGCGGTAATAGGCTTGGTGATATATCACGGCGGCGTGTCAAGCTCAAACGGGGTACTCACCGACTCATTAATTATAATTTTATTAGGGCGGCATCGTTTGAATACCCACACTATATATAAAGATTCTCCCTACTAGAACCTCTCTACTCTCTCCGCTCTTCATTCAGAATCCAGTCGTCGATCTAGTCAGTCAGTACCAAGCTAGTTCAGCTTCATTATGAAGCAAATAAAAGTAAAGTTTAATTTCAATTGCGAAGATGAAGTCTCATCTTCCTACACGAAATAAAGCGTAGACTCAGTAGAAGTTTATCTGAAGTAGCAAAATTAATCAACCATATGCAGAATCATTGTGAAAGTGTAACTCATCAAAATCATCTCGTAATAACTAAATAAAAGGAATTAATATTTATCAAGAAGCTAAATAATCATATGCAACAATGTACGCGTAATATAATTCGGAAATAAAACGGAATAATTTAAGTCTTAATTTAAATATTGTGCATCACTTCAGTGGACGGTAAGAAATCAAACTGTTTATTTGGAAGGTATATATGTATAGGTGTAATAAGAAAATATTTCATTATTGATTTCATAGTAGAAGAAATTTTGATTCAACAAAAGTAAAATTATTATCAATTGTTTAAAATAACTGAAGAACAGTTATTTTAATTGTAAACCTATATTTGTTTCTCATTTTAGATTATTTTTTTATTCAATCTCATTTTGACTTTCTATACATTTTCTCAGTAAATTATACCAGGTGTATCAATAGTTGTTTTTATATTTTAGAAAATACATATATATATATTATTACAAGTCCTAATTGTATTATTATTTCGAAACGATTTGAGATTGGTCTATGTACTGTCAAATTAAGTTCCCTCGCTTCATTACATACTGGGAGAAACAAGATCTCAAGCCGCTCTGGGAAATTGTTCCGTTATTGGTCAATAGACTGATAACACTCAGTATGTTATAACAAAAAGGTGGACAGGTGTGGTCTTTCAATAAGAACACCCTGTACGTCTTACATCAATGGTGTCAGGTGTCGAGGGTGGATTTACAGGAAAATAATGTTTATATGTTGATTTTGTGCAAAAGATGTCAAACTCAAAATTACTCGATGCAAATAAGAATGAAAATATAGTAAAAAATTGTTTTTCTCGTGAAAATATTATCAGAATTTGTGTAGTTGAAAGTGTGCATATATTGCAGTTTGCACTAAAGTTGTCATATTGGAAAGTCATTTGGAAAAATATAATTGCAAATATAGAATAATTTTTAATATTGTTTGTGGAATGCTAAAAGGAATGAAATTGTAGAAATATTCAGCAAAAGATAAACCTTTGGTAACAAATAAGGTCAGAAAAGTATTGAAAAATTGAAAAAAATAAGACGAAAAGCATTTAGAAAGTAATATCAGTACAGAGAGTTTGACGAGTGGAAAATCAAAACATATATATCGTTTTTTACAGGGCTGATCTCAGAAAGTATTCGGAAAGGAAAGTGAAATTTTTTTTTATTCAATGGGGATTTTTATTAAAATTGTTAAATCATGGAAACTCCGACAACAGTGCCGTGGACTGGTAGGATTACCTATGAACCTACCATTACTATCAGTGTGGATAATTTACCTTCTTTTAATGGTAGTACAGATATCAAAGATTTTATACGTGAAATTGAGTATTTGGCAGCTGTAGCAAGATGGACAGACAGTCAAATAAGTTCCATAGTTAGATTAAAATTGACAGGAATCGCCAGATTATTTATAGATACAGATGATAAATTAAAAAGTACAATAAATTGGCCAGAATTTAAAAGGAATTTGCAGCAGTTTAGCAGATTGAAATTACCTGGAAAGAAGAAAAAATTTTGAATTGTTATAGAAAAATAGTGAATCAGTAGGAATTTTTCCATAAGATTAGAAGCATCCACAGAAATTACAAAATTTACAGGAATTAATAGGGTTGATGATGTATTAAAGCAAAAATTTGAACAAATACGCTTGTGCAATTTTGTATTGGATTGATAGATCCTGTAAGGAAAAAGTTTTATCTGCCAGTCCTGTCAGTTTAAAAGAAGCCATACAATTAGCAGAAGGAAAAATTGATTGAGACACTAACAGCTCAAACTAATATGAATTTTAGAAATTTCAATACGAATAAAATAGGTAATGTACACTGCAATCGTAAAGGGTCATGAAAAGAATCAAATTGTAAGAAAGAAAAAATTGTGTATGTTATCATTGCGAAAATTTGGTCACCTCTCATATGATGTCCAAATAGAAATAGCTTTCGAAATGAGATATTAAGTGAATCAAGGACCATGGTTTTCCGACTATGCTAAGGAAACAGATTTAGAAAATTTAAAAAATAAAGAAATCAAGAAAAAGGTTTTCTAACTATTCAATGGAAAATAGATTTCGAACTCAGGGAAGAATGAACGAACAAGGACGTAGATTCATCAATCAATCAAATGGGAAAACCCATATCAAATTTTGGGAGAGTAAATTTACAGAAGACAAACAGGAAATAGTTACGCGAATGGAAATAGTCCGAGAAAGTATGGAAAAATGTCCGGATATAACAGGAATTTGAATAGAAAAAGCAAGAAAAAGAATGTACTAACCTACGGTGAAGGTGAGGAACAGAATAACGGTATTTATTTAGAAAACGAACATGGTAATTGGCTAAAAAGTTTGGATGAAATGGGAAAAAGGGTTGAAGACATGACCAAAATGATAAAACAGTGGATTGAATTAACTTTGACGAAAAGCTAAATTTCTCGAGTGCACGCTAAAACGAATTGCCAGTAATCAAAAATGGATTTTCACGCCATGAAATGAGTCAGCTGGCTCAAATCAAATGGAAATGTCTGAAAATAGTAAGTGTTTGAGACACTAGGTTTCGAAGAAGTCGATTCAAGCGGAAAAGTAGGAAAATCGTCAGGAAAGAAGATAGCAGAGGTTATCGATTAAACAAGCCAAATATGATTGATGATTTGACAGTGACATCATTCATTAAACTAGAGAAAAATCGCGAAGATAGAAAATTGCCAAAGGTGGATATTGAAAAATCCATTAAAATCAGCAAAGGTATGAACAAAACCGAAACGCCCTGTACACTAGGAAGGATAGTCAAGCGAGACAGCCGAAAAAGTTCAAAGGACAGTCGTAGTGAAAGAGACAGCTCATTCAAGAATGACACTTTTTCAACCAGAACAATGGAAGGAATCAATGATCTGAGAACGACCATCATGAATAGTACGCCACTCAAAGTGACAGTCTGAAAGTAGAAATTTATTCGTCAAAGAACGAACATTTCTTGCCTAACAGAAACAGACAGATGGAAGGGAAAAAATGCCCATGCAGTACCACAGCGGGATTGAAGGAAATTATGTTCGGAAAATGGAAAAAAGATATACGGATAGGTATGAAAGTTTTTGATAATGAAAATATTCAAGAAGGTAGCAAACCATATACAGGAAGTATCGGAATTGCCAACTAACGCATCAAGAAATTTAGGGAAGAAGATCGTTTGTAGCACATAGAAATCGTTGAAAGACAGTCTAAAGGTAGATATGAATCACCCAAGAAGATATTCTACCCTCCAGGACGTTGGAAAATGCCAAGAACCTCGGAAGATAGTCCAAAAAAGTACTTTTCGCAGAAGACGAAAATCAAAAGGCTGAATTTTATTCGCCCAAGGACAAAATTTGCCCAGATTATTGAATATATGCATAGTTAAAGCAAGGAGTAACATGAATTCGAAAAAAATTTAGAATTAAAGAAAATATCCAATAATGAATTTTCAACATCGAAAAAACGTATTATGGTACGAGATTTGAAAGAAAATACCGAAGAAAATAAGGAAGTAGTTAAATATATAAAAATCATCATAACCGTAGCCAAGTCAAAAGGAAAAATCGAATTTTAAGAAGTCATCGTTTTTAAATTCAGAAATCCCACAATTTGAAAACAGGATTGAACACATGAATCGACTGAAAGTTAATCAGAGAGAAGAAAAATCTCCGCAACTAGAAAATAGGCAGGAAATTATTTTAGAAAGTAAAAGGATGAGTAACGTTAAATCCAGAGCGTCCTGTATATAGGAAGGATTATTTCCACCTAGGGGTGGTAATCCAACTCTTAACAATACGGTAGCATGCCACGGAAAAGCGATCAAACTTTTTCAAGAGAATAATTTGTTGAGAGATATCAAAAGGAATGAAAGTGAACATAGTAAACAGGAGATAAGAATTCCGCCAATTTTTCTACTGAGTGTAGGGAACATAGAGAGAATAGTTAGAATATGAGAAGGAGAAAGGATTAGAAGAATAGAACTTCAGGACGAAAGAACAATTGCAAGCAGGAACTCAAGAGGAAATAAAGGAAAAACCGATGAGAAAGATCAAGAAAAAGACCCCTAGAAAACCTAAAAACACTAGAAGATAGAAATCAACTTGAATCAACAGAATATGAAGGAGAAAGTATTCCGGAGAAAATTGTCAAAAGTTCAAAAATAATGCACTTATGAAGTAATAATATTGTCAATATTTTAAACCTAGTTGAGATCAAATAGTATAGTAAGCCATTATAGATAAATAATTGGAAATCATGAAATCTTGCCAAGTATACATAAGCACGTATCGAAATGTGTAGTCAAAGAAATTGAAACACCCTGTAAATTATTGCGAAATAAATATTGATGGGACTTTCTACCTGAACCATAACGTACCGCGTACCATTGGAAATATCGTCAAGTGACGGAATGGGACAAAAAAATTATCTAGTGTCGGTTATTCTACATGAGAATCGGACTTTTGAGTAAAGCATAGACAGTAAGAGAAAATTGTGTGTATTTCCTGAAAATTCGGAAGGACTTTATAGACATTAATGAAGTATTAATATAAAGGTTATAATTCTCTACCGAGAAGAGATTTTAGCATGTAATTAAAAGTGTTACCTTGATAATGACTAAGTGAAATAACATTAATTAAACGTAAACATGTGCGAAAAATATCGGTGATGATAAAGAACATTTTAAAATTATCGTTAACAATTACGGATAATATAATATGGATTTTTGAACTATAACGGAGTTCAAATTAATGATTATCAGCTTCTCACCAAATAGTTAATTACTGAGCATCGTATCGCCATGGAGAGTTTGAACTTTTAATCCAATTAAGTTCACAATACCCAAGGATGGATGGATATTCAAGCCCATAGTCAGAGTGCAGAGTTGAGGGACCCCCCAGGAAGCCTCATCACAAGTGTGCAAGGGTGCACGAATTATCCAACTAATTAGAATGTTGGACCGTCACTTTACCACTGGAGAACGTTGGAACTACCATTTCACTGGAACTTTTAATCAAATGTCAGGTGACATTTTGCATCCTAGAGAGAAGTCGATAATTACCGTCAAACACGTCCTCTACACGAAGGGTGGCTCGAAAAACTAACGACAAGGCCGTTTACTTCACTGCAGACTGAGTGGAACTAAGTCATATGGTTCACAGATGTTGTTTACCACATCCCTAGTCCGAAGAGCAGACACTAAGGTCGTTGGAGAGTTTCAACCTGATTTCCTTGACAGAACACAGTCAGTCTCTATCACAGCAGGTGATGACAGGTCCTATATACAGGGTGGCGTTCCAATTCGAAGCCAGCACCGTCTCAGAAGACACTGACCTGAAGGGATCTTTATTGAGAATTATATAAAGATTTGCATGTTAAAATTAGTATGTTAGAATAGTAATTATATAAGTAGGGATATTGTTGACCATGTATGTAATATTAGGTGCATGATTGAATAAGGTAAAGGTCCTATGTTATCATAGGTATTATCAGTAAATTTATTTAGTTTGCTCATGGTAGCTAAAACAATTGTCAGAGCCATAACCAAGTTGAGATCAATACCACTCATCTACCCAAGATATTAGGGTCATGAAAAAGGTATCAATTAGAATTAATTCCTTTTAAATGGGGAAAAGGAGGTGTGTTGTGAGCACTCCTCATCAAGTATTTTAAATATAGCCATATGTAAAATGAAACTGAAGAATGCCAATAAAATAAATCAATTTTCGTTCGAAATAAAAAACGGTCGCATTAATAGTAAAATTTATATGACAACTCATAAAGTCGAATACTTCCTCTATTAATTGTGTCGGCACATCAATCGAAATTCCAACCATATGTTCAGACATTCCTAACAAATAGTACGCCGGGACAGATGAATAATCCGCGGTCTTTTTGAAGCGGTAATAGGCTTGGTGATATATCACGGCGGCGTGTCAACTCAAACGGGGTACTCACCGACTCATTAATTATAATTTTATTAGGGCGGCATCGTTTGAATACCCACACTATATATATAAGATTCTCCCTACTAGAACACTCTCTACTCTCTCCGCTCTTCATTCAGAATCCAGTCGTCGATCTAGTCAGTCAGTACCAAGCTAGTTCAGCTTCATTATGAAGCAAATAAAAGTAAAGTTTAATTTCAATTAGCGAAGATGAAGTCTCATCTTCCTACGCGAAATAAGCGTAGACTCAGTAGAGTTTATCTGAAGTAGCAAATTAATCAACCATATGCAGAATCATTGTGAAAGTGTAACTAAAAAAAAAAAAGGAATTTTTAAATATAATTCGGAAATAAAACGGAATAATTTAAGTCTTAATTTAAATATTGTGCATCACTTCAGTGGACGGTAAGAAATCAAACTGTTTATTTGGCAAGGTATATATGTATAGTGTAATAAGAAAATATTTCATTATTGATTTCATAGTAGAAGAAATTATTGATTCAACAAAAGTAAAATTATTATCAATTGTTTAAAATAACTGAAGAACAGTTATTTTAATTGTAAACCTATATTTGTTTCTCATTTTAGATTATTGTTTATTCAATCTCATTTTGACTTTCTATACATTTTCTCAGTAAATTATACCAGGTGTATCAATAGTTGTTTTTATATTTTAGAAAATACATATATATATATATTATTACAAGTCCTAATTGTATTATCATTTCGAAACGATTTGAGATTGGTCTATGTACTGTCAAATTAAGTTCCCTCGCTTCATTACATACTGGGAGAAACAAGATCTCAAGCCGCTCTGGGAAATTGTTCCGTTATTGGTCAATAGACTGATAACACTCAGTATGTTATAACAAAAGGTGGACAGGTGTGGTCTTTCAATAAGAACACCCTGTACGTCTTACATCAGTAGGATTACCTATTACTTCTGCCAGGTAATTCAATTTTTTTCTCATTAGAAATTTGTGGTCTGCCAGATCGTTTCGCATCATTTATACTACCCGTTGTTTCAAACTTACGAAGAAGCTCCCTTAAATAAGTCCTCGAAACGGGGCGATCGGGAAATCTCATTAAAAATGCGTTGTGCTGCATGAATATTTTGTCCAGTTTCACCAAATTAGGATCCTGCTACTTTATCACCTAAAGCACGTATCATTTCGCTTCTTCAAGCACTTAAACGTTCGGCTCACAACAGTTTAACAAATTATTAAAATGTACAAAATATTAAAAGTACCAAAAAGCTGCTAAAACAGTTAAACGTTCGATCAACAATACACAAATTATTAAATGTACAAAAACTTGGACAATTACAAAAACGTCGAATTAGGGAGACTAACAAAAACGCCAGCTTATTTGACAACTATCCAGAGGCGGAGCTTGAATTTGGAATTTTAGTATTAACTGATTTAATTCATCACAGCTTTGCGTTTTTTAAAAGCGAGTTGCCAAAACTGCCATAGACACAAACAAAATTAGTATCATTGAATAGGTTTTTTCGATACCTTTTAAAAGCGGTGTCGCTGGCCGTAGGGTTCCATTTAAAATTATTGGTCAACAATGGCCTTGTGACGTCATCTTTGACGATTTCGTCATCTATCATCACTAGTAGGGAAGCTTACAACCTTTAATATTCAGTTTCCAAATTTCACTTGTTTATGTATAATCGTTCCAAAAATAAGAGGGGGGAGCGGACTTTTGAGAAGCACTGTATACATATAGATGAATTGACACATATTCTCATATACTTTTACTCATACACACACACACTCTTATAGACCAACTTTAGGTATCTGCATATACAATTGTCACAAACTTTTCATATCATGTTGAAAATATTCTTCAATGTTATAAAATGCATTTTTGCATTAGAAAATTTTTTGTCTCCTCTTAATTGCTTTTCCATCAATCTTATGTTATTTGGCAGCTTATTCCATATTTTCACCAAACTATCCTGCACATTTTTTTGAATATACGTAAATTCAACTTTGTCATTTCTTAAATCTTTTTTTTTCTTGTATTGTGTTTATGAGTTACTTCCCTATCACTAAACAGGTATTTATTATCAAAACAAAATTTATACTCATATATACAAAGAGATAACCGTTAAGATATAATTGTTTATATAAAGGGGTTTGCAGCTCTTCCTTCAAGCAACTTTAAAAAACAATTTCACATATTTTTTCTGAGGAATGAGTACTTTTGTATGTGGAAGAGTTCCCCAAAATATTATTCCATAACGAAGTTTGACTGTACATATGCGTAATACGATATTAAGGCAGCATGCATTGATATTTTCTGAGAGTACATATAAAGCATATGTATATTTTGATAAGTCTTGAGTCAACTGATCTATATGAACTTTCTAATATAAACAATGATCTATGATCACCCCTAAGAAAGATATATTGCTGGATGTCTCACCTACTGCCTTGTCACCACTATGTTTTGTTTGTTGTTTTGTCTATCAAATGCATGATTTGTGTTTTATCTACATTCAACAAGATATTTTTTTTCTGACAACCCGTCATTCATCTTTTGCAAGTCTTCATTGACCGTAGCAGTAGCTGACAAAAAGTTATCTTCATTGATAATCAGAGACGTATCATCGGCGTACAATATAACAGCTTGTTCAACTATTTCTGGAAGTTCATTCGTATACCTATAAAATGTACAGGAGTGGACCTAAAATAGAACCCTGGGGACCCCTCTCTTCATCACAGCCTTCTCTGATTTGATGAGGTTTCCAGTTTCATCCTTTTCTACTACAAATTGTTGTCTATTACATAAATACGATTCAAGCATTTTGCGCGTCAAGAATTTGTACCAAGGCTTGATAAATTGCCAATGTTGCTGTTCTTCCCTTTCTAAATCCATTTTGACATTCTGTTATAATTTTATTTTTTTCTAAAAAGTGCAACAGTCTTTTATAAATGAGTTTTTCTGGAATTTTGCTCAGATTAGGAAGCAGAGATATAGCTCTGAAGTTTTTGAAGTCATCTTTTTTTCCTTTTTTGAATATAGGTTTTATGTGAGCTATCTTCAATGCTTCCGGGAAGATCCCCGTTTCAAAACAGAGATTTATAATATGTGCCAAAGGAATGGCTATCAAATCTGCTACATTCTTCAGGAGTGCAATAGGAATTTCATCAATGCCAACCGATTTTTTGTTTTTTAAGCTTTTTATACATTCAATTATTTCTAGAGGAGTAGCTTCATCTAGAAATATACTATGCGGAATGTAGTTTGATATTTTACAATAATTGGTATTGGATTTGGTTTCTACTTTTGGACATGCATTCAAGAAATATGTGTTTGGATACTTTTTTATCGCACTCAAAGTAATTGAAATTTTTTTTTTATTGATTATTTTTTTGTTATATTATTTATCAAACCCCAGGTGGCCTTTCCTTTATTTTATGAGTTGTGATGTGCTTTAAACTCGGAAAAACATCCCATCATACTTGATGATAGAACAACTCTTGCGACAATAAAATATGGCATCCCAGAGTGAAAATCCTGAAGAATAGAACATTTTGTCACTCCATCAGAGTAAATGCAGTAAACCAATTCTATGAATACAAATCGATGTACTATACCTTCCCAATAATGATATCTATTCCCAGCCGCTCTGCACATTCATTATAATGCAGAACTGATCATTCGATGGTCTCATTCATGATGATAAATCTAAGCAATAACATTAATGGACTATTAATTATACCCTATTAGTATCGACGTTTTGGAGTCGGCGGTTATTATGCAGATGATCTGATAAATCTGAATAAGTACGTCTATAAATTAGGTAACACGTGGATAAAAATAGTCGGAGACCAAAAATAAAATTATGGTTACATATTTGTTGATGAATAACATATTTTTTGTTGTTGCAGGTAATTGAATTGGGCCAAGGTGAAGCTTATTAGGAAATGATTTGTTTTCAACAACAACAAATTATCGTGTTGGTGAGTCGAGACTGAAAACAGTTATTAAATTTATTTAAAAATATTTCGCAATATCTCTACCATTCCACTTGTTAACCTTTTTCTATCCTTCCTATGAAATTGTTAATTCTTGATAAGTAGATGTCTGATGTTTCCAAATTATGAGAGATTTATAATGTAACTTATTAAAAAAATACAATTTTACAAGAATGGGAATACAAGCATAATAATTTTGCATGAATAAGTTCGGTTTTTTAGGTAAAGTCCATCCAATATCAATTGCAGAAGCTGTTTCTATAGGGAGCAAATAAAAACTCACTTTGCTAACACGAGCGTATATGCGAAGAAACGGAACGAAAAATAATTTATACTACTCGTAAACATTCGCCGCCGGCGAAGCGAAGATAATAAGAGCCGATAGTCAACGTGGACCTGAGTGACAGCTGTCACCGATTCGTCTGGGCCAATCGAATCAAATCGAATCGAATGCTTGGGGGTGTGTCTATACGATGGGGAGTCATAAATCACGCGTTATATGTGTGTTTTGATAGCTCTGAAAGATTATAAACCAATAGCGTCTGTGGTCTTGGTGTGTGCCGATCGAAATACGTTTTAGGATATAATAATAACCTACATCAAACAATGAATGAAATTATTTCTCTTTCTTAATGTATTTGTATAAATAAAAGCTTGTCTTTAATTTTTTTTCATTTTTCATTATTTATGAGGTATTTTTAAAATCTCAAAATATCTTAATAAAATTAGTTATCTCCGCCACTGCTGCTCACAGGATTTCGCCGCAAGACTTTTTTATGCTTCTGCAATTGATATTGGGAAAACTATAATTAGTTCTTCTCTATCGATCTAAAATACTTTCAGCGCTACGGCGTTGCCGCTTATATCGAAAAGTAGCAACAACTTTGATATTTTAAATGAGACACCCTGTATATTATTGCACGTTTTGCTTCGCTATTGCTTCACGACCATTTCTGTATGATACTTCCCCATACCTATCTCAAGAGGTTTTAAAAAAATTCATTCATTTCCTTATTTTTTGTGCAAAACATAGCTTTAATTGAATGTTTATTACTGCGGTATTTGTACAAAGCTGAAATTTCGGAAGTAGTCAATCAATATTCTGTGCATTGGTTATGTCTGAGGGAATTTGTTCTCCATTATACAGGGTCGTTCAAAATTTGTGATTTCTCCGATAGATACAAAAACAGTGAAAAGTATTTTTTTCATGGAACACCCTGTGTATTGTCGAATATTCTGAAAGACAATTGGAGTTCCTTCCAAATGCTGCATCATGTTCCTATACCTGAATAGTCTGGTTTCCGGAAAAAAAGTTTCAAATATCTGCATTTGAATATGTATTTGTATCCATTTTGACAGAAAAACCATGAAAATCACTGCTTATCTATTTTTTTGCATTTTCCAGTAGAATCAGAATGTGGCATTCAGATTCTACTCCCTAATCTGACCACGGCATAATATACAGGGTGTCTCATTTAAATAAAATGAGTTATGACCGTTTTTCCTAATCACCTACAAGAATATGTTTTTCAGACACCCTGTATAAAAATGGTCAAATCATTCGATGTTACTGGAACTACTCAATATTTTCTGGGTGAAAGTTGAATTTTAGTCCTGTGGGAGGTATGTGAATTCAAGTTGGTCCCATTTTGGTAGCAAAACAATAACAAAATAATCATTATTCAATAAACGGTAGAGATAGGTGTACGACATGTTCAGTAAGAGTTATTTGTATTTTTCGGTAAAAGTTATTGGTCAGTAGAAATCAAAAACAGAATGAAATACTGGGTGTACCATTCGAAATTCGAAAGTTACAAGTACATGTGGCAACACTGTAATCGTGAAAATATTTCTAAGAGCTAGATGGCAGTCACTTATCGTGAGATATAAAATTTCGAGCAATTATATTTCAGATCTTCAGAAACGTGCAATAGGCCATCGAGTTTGGAATACCTTGTATATTAATCATTCTTTGTATAATCAGTTCATCAGACAGAATCCCTGTATGTTCTCGCTATAATTTGATCACATTGACCACGAAGATAAACAATGTTATTAAAACTTCGTTTGAATTGTTATTGCCTTCCATTTTGATTATTTTCTGATCAAATTCTTGGTAATGAACGCGCAAACGTTTTATTATTGATGCACTAATTGTCGAATTTTCAAAATGACGTATTACATGGTATTTAATTCAAAATATGGCAAAATGATCCGATTTTTATAGAAACTTGCTTTTATTTCGGAAACCAAACTATTCAGGTGTAGGAAATGATACATCATTTGAAAGGAACTTCAATTGTCTTTCAGGATATTCGATACTACACAGGGTGTTCCATTCAAAAAAAATGTACTCACCATTTTTGTATCTATCGGAACTATAACAAATTTTGAACGACCCTGTATAATGGAGAACGAATTTCCTCAGACATAACTAATGGCGCCGTGGAAAATTTGGTGTGTACGGTGAAAAATGCACTGAAAAATGTACTTGGATTAACCGACGAAACCAAAAAGGGGGAAGTTCTCTATTCGACCCGTATATTTCATGTTTTTCCATCATATTTTTTTTATGTATGATCACGCATAACTTTTTACTGAGGCGTCCGATTCCAATAATTCTTTCCTCAGTGGATAGGATGTACTTCGAATTTGGTCCCATTCGAATTTAAAAGATGAAATCCACCTCTAAGGGTAGCGAAATGAAGGATATTGATCACTCACCCTCTGAATTCTGGTCCGTTAACCGATTCTATCAGGCATAACTTTGTACTGGGTTCTTCGATTTGGATGATTCTTTTTTTAATAGATAGGGTATACCTTATATTTGAATTTCGGAAGGGATGAGCCACCCTTACGGGTAGAAAAATGGGGGATAATTGATTTTTCACTAGTGAACATTGACACACACATACGTAGTTGACAATGACAGATCGCTACTGACATTATTCTTGTTCCACATCCGTCAAAATCAGTATATTTTATGAGAGGATGAAATGATATACAAAGTAATGAAATAAAATAACCAGAACAACGAAAATAATTTATATTACAACAAATAGTAAAAGTAGATAATCATATTATTTAACTGGTAATAGTTGAAGTAAGGTGGGTAAGTAAGTATTTTGGAAGTAATCAAAAAACAAGTAGGTAGTGATTGGTAGATTTTAGCCACAAAAAATTGAAAAATAAAAACTTTTTAACAGGAAAATGATTTAAACCGACGAAAAAATCAACTGAAGAGCAAAAAATAAAATAAACCTTCTTAGTCTAAATGATAATTCAGCTCCTAAACTAATGTTAGTAACTGATTTTGAGTCGGCGCCAAACAAACTAGCAATTGAATTAGGTGAAGCGTGAAATGATGGCAGTGAGATGCACGGCTGAGTTTTGATGACTTCTTCCATAGATAATGATCTTCGATAATTGTTCGTTTGGCGCCGACTCAAAATCAGTTACTTACATTAGTTTAGGAGTTCAATTATCAATTAGACTAAGAAGGTTTACTTTATTTTTTGCTTTTCAGTTGATTTTTTCGTCGGTTTAACTTTTTGTTAAAAAGTTTTTATTATAGAAAATGTTTCTTGGGAGAGAAAAATCAAAGTAGTTTGAAAAGTCAGGTCAATGAATCAAATTTGAAAAGTCAGGTCACGGAAGCTCAACGAATACAAGCATGGTATCATAGAGGTGAGAGATCAGTGACATTTAATCCAGGTGAATCAGTGACAGTGCGAGATTACCGGAAACAGAATACAATTGAGTGGATCAAGGCTGTGATTGAAAATAAAATTGGTAGAACAACGTATTTCGTTAAAGTTCCGGAGTTGAACAATGTTTGGTGGAAACGCTCTTTGAACCGAATCAAAAGTTTGCACATGAGGGAATCTTCACTGATGGAAACATAGAAGGAAGTTGAAAATAATTCAAATAGCGTTACACCAGAAATGATGAAAAATGCTCCAAAAAGTATGTCTTTCAATGAAAATAGAAAGAACTGAAGACACGTCTTCAAACAATATAGAGAATGTAATTAGACCTAAGCGGGTGGTTAAACCTCTAGATCGTTTACTTAGTTTACGAATGATAACGTTCTCTATTATCAATTTTTTTTTGGGTTTGTTCTGCATTTTTTTAAGGGAGGAGATGTAGAATATAGCATCAATTTCGGAACATACTGAATGTATGAATTCAAATATCGTTCGGTACCGAGAGCAGTTTTTATAGATGAATGTTTTTACAGTTTTTTTATCTTGTATCAGGTAGTTAGAATAAACCTTTCGAACTGTTTACACCGACTTTTATGTATTACCAAGTGATAACAAACCTCAGATTAGGGCTGAATATATCCCAGCAATATTGGTAAACTACACCCAAATTTTCAGTCCAAATATCGCAGTAATAAACATTTAATTGAAGCTGTGTTATGCACAAAAAATAAGGAAATCAATGAGTTTCTCGAAAACGTTTGAGATAGGTATAGAGAAATATCATACAAAAATAATCGTGACGTAAGAGCGAAGCGAAAAATGCAATAATATACAGGGTGTCTTGATTAAAATATCAAAGTTGTTGCTACTTTTCAATATAAGCGGCAACGCCACAGTGCTGAAAATATTTTAGATCGATAGAGCAAAGCTAATTGACCAAGAAACTAAATTTTCAAAATAATTCTGTCTCGCTCTCCAGAAACGTCGAATAGGCCATCGAGTTTGGGACTCCCTGTATAATAATAATGAAAATTAAATAAATATAACATTGAATTCACACCCAAAACAAATGTTCTCAATTCTTTCCAGTTTCATCCATGAAGTCAGGAAATATTACTCTGACCATTCACAGAAAACATCTAACGCACCTTTTTCGGATATTTCGACCCTATTATAACTTTTCCCAAGAATATTCAAGTACTTCAAATATCATAACTTGTGATACGAACTTTTTTCTGTCACGAGAGACGCAAACGAAGGACATAAAGTCGGACCCCAATCCCAGGACACTTTTACTCTGACCACAACTTTGGAGAGTTCGAACTTCCGGAAACGGGACGAACGTCGGCAATGTAAATTGAAAGGCACCCCTTTTTTGCGGTCCATTCTGAATATTTGACATCCACTGGGATTGAGCTATTCGAATCGATAGGCGCTGCCCGTTGGTTTCACACTTTGATATATGTTTTTATGTTTATTTAACCTTAACGCTCTACTGAATTATTGTTGATACAGGCCAATCAATAGAGATTTTCTGCTCCATTGATTCTGTGACAAAAATACTACCAGGAAACCGACTGTGCCATCAAACGAGAGACGGCCCGCAGTTATATTCTGTTATGTTTCCACTCCCAACTGTCATTGTTTAATTTGTTATAAACATTTAAAAGCATATTTTTTTATCTTGAAAAGGGAAACATTCTCAATTGAATATTGATAGAAAGAATTTTCTGTGAATTGAAAAATCCACGATTAAAATGAGGTTATTTTTTGTGAATTTCTAACAGAAAACAACTACTTCCCTGGCTAAAGCCACGCTGGACATTGAACTACATCTGATAGATATTCTGAAAAGGCCCTAACTCAAAAGAAATAATCTGAAATTGAAAATTTGCATTTTCATTCAGATAGTTATTTGATTTTCTATTCCAGTCTTCATTAAGAACTCATAAAGATGAATGAGGCAAAGAAGAATGTTTTCCAAAAGAGAGTACTCACCAGAAATCATTCGTAACATTGACGCAGGAGAGACATCGCATTCACTAGATCTTCAATACATTTTTGTCGACGAAAATCTATTTCACGCTTCCACGATCATCAGGAAGACCGGAAGAAATGTGAAACACATTTTCAAGAAGCAATCTCACTTTGCAAAGATGAAAGAAGTTAGAATCATTTCTTTGGAGAGACACTTTGAAATTATTGTTTTCTGACATTAAAACCTGTCATGGTATGATAGATTGATTTGTTGAAAATATACAGGATCATAAAATCAGATGTGGAATCATCTGGACTGAAAGATAACTTTAGTCACTATCTTCCATCATCCCTTTTCAACATGAATACCCCACAAGAGGTTATCTTGACGATGGAAGATAGTGACTAAAGTTTATCTTTCAGTCGCAGATGATTCCACATCTGATTTTATGAACATCCTGTTTATATTTTCAACAAATCAATATTTTTTATCGTTTTTGACTTGTAACTTGATAACTAATAGAGCAATCTCGATACTTTCAATTGTAGAGAATCTCAATGCAAAGAAAATGAGTTGCAGCACAACTCGATCGGATTATTAGTAACGGAGAAAAACCGGAAAAACCAAAAAAAATCAGCTTTTAAAAAAAAAATTATAACTCCGTCCATTTTTGAGTTGTATTGCGAACTTTCCACGACATGGTAGTGATTAATATGTACTTTATGTGTGGGAAACTCAAGCGCTGTCGGATCATCACACTGTGGAAAATTTCCATGGAAATTTCACAAAAAAAATCGGAAGTTTTAACCCATAACAATATGGTAATGATAAATTCAGTTTTGTAAATTTACTAACGACTCATTCAACTCCATTTATTAAAATAACAAAACATTTGTTGAAATTTCCTGAATACTCAATGATAATAATATCGTGTTTTTATTTT
>JAFIRS010007733.1:0-22421 GCA_018342105.1 Gonioctena quinquepunctata | reverse complement strand
ATTTATTTTTCTTCTTGGCCCCCCAAATCTTCTTCTTATATTTTGTCTACTCTTCTGTTCCAAAAAGTAAAACTCCCAAATGTTCCATGATCGCATTCAAAACCATACCCATGTTCTGTACTTCCACACCAGATAATAGCTAACGCTATGGGGGGTAAAAAAACATTTTCTTTTTCCCTCTTATTTTGTTTTATTAATCAAATCTTGTAAAAATTTTTGTGGGTATTTTTTTTATGTTATAGTAACACAATAATAATTGTAATGTATTCTAGCCGTATATATGCCCTGAAGATGTTGACCTATGAGTTGACGAAACACCCGACTTTCCTCTTCATAAATAAATCAAAAAAAAAACAATTTTTTTTTTGGGGAAAATTTTTTAACTACTTGAAAACTGAAGAAAAATTTCGGAAAAAAAAACGACCACATCTGAAAAAAAAAGACCGAAATGCGCGTCTAAAATCACGGTTTCCGTAGTAAAAACCCCGGGAAATTTAAATTGATCACCCTCCTTACTCAAGATCTAGCCCAGGAAACCCCTTTTCTGTTCCCTAACCAAAAGTTGCGCAAGGGGGACATATTTTTTCGGCAAAGGCAAAGCCATCCCCTTTAAATAATTTTTTTGCGAAACGACGCCAATACTTTTGAACGGGTTGAAAGAGGGGGGGAGCATCGCTGGGAAAAGTGTCAAAGGCTCATGAGTAGAAAAATTAAAATATATTTGGAAAAAAAATTGCTTTGGGTCGGAATGTTTTCAGTCGACTCTCGTATTTCTTCAATATAACCTGAAAATTATGAACAAAAATAAAAAGGAAAGAATGTTGGGATAATTCCCCATGGAATTCTTGTTTTTTTTTATGAATGCCTGAAGTGTTAATGAGACTTTGGATTCCCCAAAGGGAAGAAAATGCTTTTTTTCTCAGACTCCCTGTTACCATTATCATCCTACGAGTCCTGCTGTAAATTAATTTTATAGCCCTCAGTTATCTTAATGAGCTGAGATTGTATCTGTCGCTTACACGTGACTGGAACCGGGATATCTGATAAGAAAATGGATAAGAGGATTCGGAAAGGTAGTTAACTGTTCGTATTGATCAACATAGAAATGGGCTAGTGGAAATTATTGCCTCCGCTGACCCAATTATGGTCAAGAAGTGAAATATGGATACTTTTGATCAGTTATATCTGAATTTTTGATGTTCTGTGTATGATATCTACATAACATAATACTGATATTGTTGCTGGTTCGTCGGAGTGCCTTCCAAGGGGAAAATATGGTTACACAAATAATTTATTGCTTCGGTTGAAATTTCATATAGATGACCAGTTTCAAGGATGTTTGTGGATGACATCACTATTGTGAATAGAAAAATCGAATAAAACGGTTTTCTTCACATAATGGATTCAATATAAAATTGAACCAGAAAATGTAGATCTCAGGTGAAAAAAATCACTATTGTGAATAGAAAAATCGAATAAATACTTCCATATAATATCAATGGACATTAATGCAAATGTTTCTTTCCGATAAGCTCGATTATGTTTAATTTATGTCGTGTTCACCTAACAATCCGCATACCGGTTTCGGCTTCTTGGCCCTCATCAGTACGGAGTAATCAACCACCAAAGGTCAAAGAACTGCTGGTGAGACAACGGAACTAACCATCATCGAGTTTGCAACACCTATGGGCCGGAAAGATAAACTTTAACTGGCGGTACCTAGTGACAGAAAGAACACTCCGAAAAATCTTCCACTTCGATAGGTTTCTAAATAAAGATTTCTTCTCAGTAGAATTGGGTAAGCCCCTCTAGCATATAGTGAAAAATAAGTGCCATGTGAAGTGGAATGAATGAAAAAAACCAATAAAACGGTTTTTTCACATAATGGATTCAATATAAGAATTGAACCAGAAAATGGTGATCTCAGGTGAAAAACAACTCTTTCCTGGCAAATACCCGCAAAAACGTTGAATGATATTCACCTGAAATTCCAAAATATCAATGGACATTGAATGCAAATGTTTCTTTCTGATAAACTCGATTATGTTTAATTTATTCGTGTTCACCTAACAATCCGCATACCGGTTTCAGGCTTCGGCCCTCATCGTACGTAATCAACCAGCCAAAGGTCCAAAGAACTCTGGCTGAAGTGAGACACAACGTAAACTAACCATCATCGAGTTTGTAACACCTATAGGTACGCCGGAAGTATGCATGGATTTTCAGGTGAATGTCATTCAACGTTCTGCGTGGTATTTGCCAGGAAAGTAGTTGTTTTTCACCTGAGATCTACCATTTTCTGGTTCAATTTTATATTGAATCCATTATGTGAAGAAAACAGTTTTATTCGATATTTCTATTCATTCCACTTCACATGGCACTTATCTTTCACTATAGCTGACGGGCTTCCCTCCTACTGAAAGAAATCTTTTATTTAGAAACCTATCGAAGTGGGAGATTTTCGGAGTGTTTCTTTCTGTCACTAGGTAGCGCCAGTTAAAGTTTATCTTTTCCGGTACCCTATAGGTGTTACAAACTCGATGATGGTTAGTTTACGTTTGTCTCCTTCAGCCAGAGTTCTTTGGACCTTTGGCTGGTTGATTACTCCACTGATGAGGGCCAAGAAGCCTGAAACCGGTATGCGGATTGTTAGGTGAACACGACATAAATTAAACATAATCGAGCTTATCAGAAAGAAACATTTGCATTCAATGTCCATTGATATTATATGGAAGTATGCATGGATTTTCAGGTGAATATCATTCAACGTTCTGCGTGGTATTTGCCAGGAAAGTAGTTGTTTTTCACCTGAGATCTACCATTTTCTGGTTCAATTTTATATTGAATCCATTATGTGAAGAAAACCGTTTTATTCGATTTTTCTTTCATCACTATTGTGGTTGATAAAACACAAGGGATGATCTATGGCCCTTTGTCACCATGATAATCTATGAAGACTAGTCGATTCTATTTCCTTGAGGTGACATTTTATGTATGATTAGTAGGAAAGGCCGTAAGGATGATCCAGAAAACTACAGGACAATTGTATTGGTTAAATTCTTACATAAATCATGACGAAACGGTATCTGACTGGTTTCTGAAAGCACAAACAAGCTCTACAAAAATCCAAATAATGCAGAAAAATTCGCCAACTGTTTCCATGACCATACGGCAGATCATAGAATATAAAAACATTTTCGAAGTGGACAGGTCACCAGGTTCACCAACACTCTAATCCCGATAGGCTAGGATAGATAGCTTTATTCATCTCTTGTGATCATGATTCATGACATGAGATAGGTCAGATTAAAAGAAAAACTTTTACATTTCACACTTAATACAATACAGTTGATACAATTCAATTGATATAGACAATACAGTTTGTGTGATGCAGTTGAGCATTTCGCAATGTAGAGAAAGTAATAAAAACTTTTTAACAAAAAATTAAACCGACGAAATACGGAACTGGAAAGTAAAAAATAAAATAAACCTTCTAAGTCTCAGTAACTAAGCTCCTAAACTAATGTGAGTAACTAATTTTGAGTCGGCGCCAAACAAACAAGCAAATGAATTAGGTAAGGCGTAAAATGATGGCATCGAATTGCGCGGTGACATTCTGATATTTTTTTAAAAGTAATTTAATGATCTTCGTCGATTGTTCGGTTGGCGCCGACTCAAAATTAGTTACTGACATTAGTTTAAGAGCTCAGTTACTGAGAATAGGAAGGTTTATATTAATTTTTCACTTTTCAGTTCCGTATTTCGTCGGTTTAATTTTTTGTTAAAAAGTTTTTATTTTTCAATTTTTTGTGGCTGAAATCCACTAATTACTACCTACTTGTTTTTTTATTACTTCTAAAATACTTACTTACTCACCTTACAACAACTATTACCATTTAAATAATATGATCATCTACTTTTACTATTTGTTGTAATATAAATTATTTTTGTTGTTCTGGTTAGTTTATTTCATTACTTTGTATATCATTCCATCCTCTCATAGAATATTATAATTCTGATGGATGTGGAACAAAAATAATGTCAGTAGCGATCTGTCATTGTAAACTACGTATGTGTGTGCCAATGTTCACAAGTGAAAAATCAATTATCCCTCATTTTTCTACCCGTAGGGGTGGATAATTCCATTTGAAATCCATGAATAAGCTATACCTTATCTATTAGAAAAAGAATCATACAAATCGAAGAACCCAGTACAAAGTTATGCCTGATAGAATCGGTTAACGGACCAGAATTCAGAGAGTTAGTGATCAATATCCTTCATTTTGCTACCCTTAGGTTTATTTTTCAAATGCGCTGAAAAATAAACGTTTTTCAAGGTCGGGGGTATGTTCTTGCTCTTTGTTATATTTAGTTAAGTAAAGGAAAACTATAGACACAGTCCGGCAGCATTTTTCCACTCTCTCGCCAGCGGAGAGATACAATGCTGCCGGACTGTGTCTATAGTTTCCTTCTAACTAATCAAAAGAACTACCATACAACGATTTTCAGCGCATTAAAGAAAAAAACTACCAGTTGCCTAAATAACCAATATTAATAAATTATAGCATTATCATTAATATCTACACTCTAGATCAATGACCCATTTCCAGACCATCTGGAAATAAAAAAGAAAAAAAAAATATAAATAATTTCTAATTAAAATCCCATTGAGTGAACAGGTTCTTTCTTACTGTGAGGGCAGTGGACACAACTTTACCACCGGTCGCGTAAAAATGCCTTTGCTCGTTTTTAAAGTTACGTTACGCACAACCCCGTCGCTACCCGGATGAACCGCGGTAACTACAGCTAACGGCCAATGCAACGGAGGTGCGTTGTCCGTTTTCAAAATTACAACAGTTCCTACCGCGATATTAGGGTGTTGATTATTCCATTTTTACGAATTTGTAAACTCTTAAATATTCCAACCTCCAACGGTTCCAAAATCTTGAACCATTCGATCGACCAGTTGAAATCTGTCTAACCGGTTGACAGGAATATTATCGACCTTTTCAGAAGGAAAACCGCGTAGAGGAGCCAATGTCAAAAAATGTGCGGGAGTTAAAGCCTCTGGAGCAGTTGGATCCGCTGATAACTGGCACAAGGGCCGTGAATTTGAAAGTGCTTCGATTCCCGTCAACAATGTTGAAAATTCTTCGTAGGTTAGTAACTGATCTCCGATGACCCGGTAAATGTGATTTTTGACGGACTTGACATTACTTTCCCATAGACCTCCTTGTTCGGGTGCGGAAGGGCTATTGAAATGCCACTCGATTCCTTGAACCCCGAGCTCCGTTTCAAACGCACTAATATATTCTGGAGAATTAACAAAGTTATTGATATCAGCAAGAACCGATTTAGAGCCGACAAAATTGGTGCCTCTATCCGAATATAGAGCACACACAGGGCCTCTCCGAGAGATAAACCTTTTAAATCCCTGTAGAAAATGATTAGTGGACAAAGAGCTAACCAGCTCTAAATGTATTGCCTTGACAGACATACAAATGAACAGACTCACATAACCCTTATATATTAGTGAATTTTTCCGCCTGCCTAAAGAAATTTTAACCGGCCCAAAATAGTCCACCCCAGTGTTGGTGAAAGCCTTGGCTTCTTGCACCCGTACTGATGGTAAACTAGCCATCAATGGCTCTAATATTCTAGGTTTCAACCTAAAACAACGATTACACTTATGAATACGACTTCTGATCAAATTTCTTCCGCCATAAATCCAATATTTTTGACGTAATATGGCTTCTAATAAATAAGCACCGGTATGTAAATATACTTTATGATAAAAATCTACAAGTCTTTCCGTAAAAACATCTTCAGCCGGTAATATGTACGGATGTTTTTTAGAGAATCCCAAGTTAGAATTCCCAATTCGACCCCCGACCCTAAGCAACCCATCTTGCACAAAAGGGTCCAGCCTCTTTAAATTAGAAATGCATTTTTTATTTTCATACAATAGCATCAATTCAGACTTAAAATGTCTGTTTTGTACTAGTTTGACTAAAAATATTTCCGCCTTTTGTAATTCACTTGCTAAAATTAAACCTTTTCTTCTTGCAAGTATTTTACAGAAACGTAGAGCAAAAACCGTAATCCGTAAAATTTTTGAAAACGAAGAAAACCTCTTCATAAGACTAAAAAAAGGATCGTAAATGTCCGCACTTTTAACAATTAAAGTTTCTAACTCTTCAATTTGGCGCGAAAGCTCAACCCCGTTTTCTGAAAAATCAGGCTACTCGTTCTCTAGACAACTAATCCATGACGGTCCGGTGCGCCAAATGAAGTGATTAATCAATTGAGAGGGAGTAAGACCACGCGATAGAGCGTCCGCTGGATTCTGATTACCATCAATATGGTGCCATAGGGCATTTTTTACATTCTCTTTGATTTGTGAGATACGATTTCCAACAAAAATGTCTTTTAAATATGGTGTTCTCAACCAGCTAATTACAGTAGAAGAATCCGAGAAGGCAAAAATTTTAGAAATCAATACACTAATATCCTTTTTCCCGAAAGATGAAACTGTTCTAAAGTATACTACCGCACCGTAACCTGTTGTGCTTGCGTCCGCGAATGCTAAAATAATGATAGGATGTTTACCGTTCGCTCCTAGATGTCGTGGAACTTTAAAGTTTATAAGTTCACCCCATTGCGAGCGTACGATTTGCCATTTTTTAACAATACTCTCAGGGGGTTTTTCATCCCAGCCGATCTTTAAGAGCCAAAGATCCTTAATTAAAGATTTCAAATATAAAATGAATGGAGCTAATAATCCCAGTGGATCAAAACATTTTGCCACCGCTGAGAAAATGGCCCGTTTTGTCATTTTGACTCTGGTGTTTTGAACTCAAAACTGAAAGTGTCTTTTTCTGGATTCCACTGAATGCCCAACATTTTTGTGTCCGTTTTGAAAATAACCGTATCCGATGCTCTCTTCTCTAAAGGAATATTTTTTAATACCGAAGCGGAATTTGACGACCACTGAACTAAGTCAAAACCGCCTGACTTGAACAAATTAATCGATTCGTAATATAACTGGATTGCGTCACCTTCCGAATCTATGCTGTAACAATAATCATCCATATACAGATCACGTGGAATATAATTTGCCGCCATAGGAAATGTATCACCTTCCTCTTTAACTAACTGTTTTATCGTCCGCAAAGCTAAATATGGTGAAGATTTCAACCCAAACGCCACTACCCGCATTTCATAGACTTGAATTTCATTCTCAGGATCAAACCGCCATAATAATCTTTGGTACCGCCAATGTTCCGGAACAACTTTTATTTGCAAATACATTTTTTTTAAATCTGACATCATAGCAATCCGAAATAACCGAAAATTTAGAAGTAACGAAACAATATCTGTTTGTAATTTAGGGCCGTTGTATAATATGTCATTTAGTGAAACATGATTATCACAGGGCGCACTTGCATCTAGTACAACTCTAACCGGTGTACTAGTGTTACTTAATTTGATTACCGGATGGTGCGCCATATAATAAGCCACCTCATTATTATTTTCTTTTGTCACTAAAGCCATGTGACCATTATCCAAAAACGTTTGCATCGCTTTATTATACAAAACGCGTAAATCTGAATCCCTAGTTAACCGTTTTTCCAAAGAAACCAACCGAAATTGTGCATGAATCCTCAGAATCACCCAAACTCTCCGGCGAAATTTTAAAGGTAACGCCACTGTAAAACGTCCTGTTTCGTCCCTACTATATGTCGAATTATAAATTTTTATCGCACTCTATTTCCTCAGGAATTAATAAAGGTTTATTTGGCACCTGTTCTACTTCCCAAAATTTAGTTAATAGATGTTCAATAGATTGATTTTCTTGCAAAGAAAAGTATACCAAAGGATTTTCTTCCCTGGACCACACTGGAATTTTCCCCATTACCACATATCCAAATTCTGTTTCTACCGCGACTGGGTACTCGTTACCCCTGATATCCGATGTTTCCCAAAATCATCCGAAAAGTTCAACTCCAATTATGCCATGTATTTCTCCAGGTTTATCAAATATTGTCAGCCAGACCATATACCCGCTAAACCGGAATCACACTAACATCTACACACACTTTTGGCAATAGATCGGTAATCTTTTCCCAAAGTGCACTTATAATTATATTTTTGCTTGAATCATACCGTGATGCAATTGTAAGGGGGGTAATCCCCGTACGGATTGTTTATTTCCACCTAAACCATTCACTGACGAGAAATATTTAGAAACAGTCAATCCCAATTTTTTACAAAAATTTACTGTTAATAAGTTCGCCTCCCGGTATCTAGGATGAATCGAGCCGTGCTCTTGGGAATACAACTATTCACCACTGAAACTACCACTGTAGATAATAAATTTGTATAATTTGAACCATTATTTCCAGTCAAAGCAGAACATAAATGTGTCTCAACATTTTCCTGAAGATTCCCTGTATTATTAGGCGTTGCAGGATCATCATCCCTTTCTGTATTATTATTACTCCGTGATAGCTCTTGATCTTGCCGGGTTCTTACAAAATGTAATAAAACATGATGCTTTTTGGAACACATAACACAAGATCTTTCTGAAGGACAATTTCGTACTCCGTGAGCCGAAGATAAACACAAAAAACACCAGTTGTTATCTCTCACTATTTCATATCTCTTATTGGGAGTGAGTTGCTTGAATTTTTCACAGCGTCCTAAATAATGTGATGATTTTTCACAATATACACAATGATTGTTATATTTTGTGTGTCTATTGTCAGTGACGAAAAAACTTTTAACCACCGATTTTCCGCCCGTACTCGTAGGAGTTTTATTTAAGTGAAGAATACGTGTTTGACCTTTAATAAATTTTATTAAGTTTTGATAGGAAGGAATATCCGCTCCCCTTTGATCCGTTTCAAACCCCCGAACTGTGTCACTATCAAGTTTAGATAAGGCTACATATGTAAATATAAAATCTGTTAAATCCGGTAAATTCAAATTTTTCAATGCCGATACCGATGTATCAAATCGCTCCAAAAATGTGTTTAGATTTTTCTCCGACTCGTTATTAAGCGATTTAAACTCCATAATTTGTTGTAAATATGTGCTTGCCAACATACGTTTATTTTCATACTTATCTCACAAAGTTTTATATATTATATCATAATTATCCGGAACAATTGCAATCCCCGCATACATGTTTTGCGCAGGGCCCTTTAGGCAGCCGACTAGAAGGTGAACCCTATCAAGATTTGTAAAATTTGGATTCAAATGAACCATACTCTTATAAACCGCATGAAATGTTTCCCACTGACGAATTTCCCCATGAAATTCTGGTAAACTTGGATGTGGGATTTTTAAAGAACTACGTAATGATGGGGCACCACTGCCGCCACTAGCACCAGAACCTGCACTACTTAATGGAATATTGGTAGGCAATTTAATACTTTCCGCTGCCATTTGAATATAAGAACAAAGTTCATTAATTGTTTGAATCGCCTTGTAATCTGGAGTGTAGTCTTCGTTTATTTCAAATTGTACATCATTAATTTCATCCAACACCGAATAAATGTTACTTTTTGTTTCCTCGTAAGTTATCATTAAAGTCTGAAACTTCCGTTTTACCGATTCCGTTGACAAATCTTTACTCAAATCGTACAACTTTTGTAAAATTGCAAACAAATTTTCTTTTTTGGCTATAATTTTTTTCAATTCCCTTCCTGAGGTGGTCATTCTTTTAAAAGATAATATGCAATTATATCCGCAAAATGAAGGAAAACACAAATCAGTTCAAATCGATTAAAACCGCTTCCTAATCAAATTGAACCAATAAATAAACTGTTTCTGAAAACTCCGTATTTTTGATAATCCGACAACCTTGTACTCTCCACGCGACAACCTCAACAAAAAACTGTTCACCGACCGACCCGTGTTTTCAATGTTTTTCTGAAAAGGCTGTCCAGAAGAGATAAGAAAACCAAATCGATATATATTTATAATGAATTGACTTTTTTCACTGATAATCCGGCTCGAAGGACCAAATGTTCCCTCTTAGCTCAATTTGAAATTTGTAAAATCAAAATTATACTCACAGATATTTCGTTGGTGAGACTTTTCCTTGGCTTATAAGTCCAATTTTTGTTCACTGGGTAAACATGGTTGGGAAGGAAAGTTGGGATAAGGAAGTATGAGAAATTTCACAATTTCGTCAATCGAAAGGACCAGCTAGCCGAACCTAGCACCGTTACAGAGTTTTTAGAACAACTAAAAAACCGCCGAAACTTGTACACCCCGATGTGCACTTACTCTTAGATGGTACTGAATTATTATTTTTCCACTCTCTCGCCAGCGGAGAGATACAATGCTGCCGGACTGTGTCTATAGTTTTCCTTTACTTAACTAAATATAACAAAGAGCAAGAACAGGTGGATTTCATCTTTTGAATTCAAATGGGACCAATTTCGAAGTACACCCTATTCACTGAAATTATCGGAATCGGACATCTCAGTAAAAAGTAATGCGTGATCATACATAAAAAAAATTATAAAAAAAAAATATATACGCATCGACTAGAGAATCTCCTCCTTTTTGGTTTCGTCGGTTGAAAAAGACACATTTACTTTTTGTTGTATTTAATATATTCGTCTAGCGAATAAAATCCATGGGTGATGAGACTTTTCTTTAGAACTGACTGAATTTGTTGTTATTGGTTGTTTGTTTGATTGATTCAGGTAGCATGTTATAGAAGTACCCCCCAGCATATAAGGGCAATTTTTTGTACTTTGACCTGTTATGGTTACATAAATGAATGTTTTGGTTTTCCTGGTTGGATAATTGTGGACATCCTTGTTTTTTATGAATTTGTGGAGGTTGTTGTGAGTATAAAACATCAGTTAGAATAGGTAGATACAGGTGCAAGTCATGATACATGTTTCATTTGAATATCAGTCTGATGAATCTCTTTTGCAGTACGAACACTCTATTTATTTCTGTTGCTCTTTCCCATACGACTGAATTGCAGCTCAATATGAAGTAAACTTTTTTTTTTTTTTATGTTCTGGTTCCCACGAGAAGGGATATCCTGTAATGTTCAGAGAACATCGTGGGAACCAAGGGAAAGAAGGTAGGAGTTGGTGTTCTTCTTAAATTTCTGGAGGTTGTATGCCTCGGGGAACACCTCCCTAGGCAATGAGTTCCAAAGCCTCGCTGTTCGTTGGATGAACGAGTCTTTGGAAAGTGATGTTCTGCAGGTCTCCAAAGTGACCACGAAGGGGTGTGATGACTGAACTTGACGGGTTAGTCTCGAAGAGACTGCCAAAGCAGGAACGATTGTTGATATTTCAGAAGAGCATCGCCCATGAAAATATCTATAAAATAGAGACAAATCGCCAACTTTTCTACGGTGTTCCAGACAAGTGAGCGAGTTTGTAAGCGAGGCATCACCGAAGAGACGAATTGCCTTTTTTGGACAGAATCCAATAGCCTCAGGATATGTTTAGGTGCCGCGCTCCAAATATGGGAACAGTATTCCAGGACAGGTCGGATCTGTGCCTTATAGATCATAAGCAGCTGAGTGGGGGTGAAATAGCTCTTGGCACGAAACAAAAAACCAAGTTTTGGGATGCACTTTTGGCAATGGACCTCACGTGATTTTCCCAGGAAAGGTTATTGCTGATAGTAATACCAAGCATCGATATGGATGACTTCAGTGGTATGGTTACTCCTGACAAAGTTATGTTAGGCACAGTGAGATCGGCTTTTCTAGAAAAAAGACATGCTTGTGTTTTGTTTGCATTGAATTCTACCAAGTTATTAGATCCCCACTCGAGAATTGTTGCTAAGTCCATATTTATATTATTAACATTTCTTCCTCGTTCATTTCTGGTTTCACGGGCTGATATAGGGGCCCTGGAAGAGAAAGTATGGAGGGTACTATCATCGGCAAAGCTGTGTACTGGACATGAAGTTGCTTTCAACAGGTCGTTGATGTGAAGTAGAAATAGTGTTGGTGCGAGAATAGATCCTTGCGGAACACCAGCATTTATGAGTAGAGTGTCAGATGAAACTCCATCGACCACTACATGGAGAGACCTGTTTGAGAGAGAACTAGCAAGCAGAGAACACAGCTGAGGGGGCAAGCCATAAGACGGAAGCTTTGCGAGGAGTCCCTGGTGCCAAACTCGATCGAACGCCTTGGAGATATCTAATGCCACAGCTAAAGTTTCTCCATACTTTTCAATAGATAGCTGCCATATATGTGAGACGTAAGCGAGCAGGTCACCAGTTGATCTCTGATGGCGGAAGCCATATTGCCTATCGTTGACAATTCCTGAGTCTTCCAGATATTTCATGAGCTCGATGTTGACTAGTGCATTATATACGTTAATTGAGTGTTTAGTGAGAAAATTGGACTTCAAGTTGATGAAGGCGTAATATACTGTGTTTGGTTTTTTGCAGATAGAATCTACCTGTTCATTAAAGTTCAATTTATAAACGAGTTGAGCTCCCCAGAATTTTGAGCAGGACTTTGTTACGAGATCATCAACTTGAAACGTCAGGTGGTTTTCGGGTTTAAGGTTGTTCGTGAATTCTGAGCACACTGTTTTTCCGATATTGTTGATGAGATGATTCTTTTCACACCATTTTGTGAAGCTATTAATGACCAAGTTCACCTTAGTTTTCATTCCTATGTGGCATTTCCCTGTTATTATGGTAGAGGTGTCATCGGCATAGATGACTACCTCACTATCTTCAATGTAATTTGGCAGGTCATTAATGAAAATTTAAAAGAGCAATGAGCCTAAATCGATATCAAAGTGGATTGATAGTTCATCAACAATCTTGACTTTGAGTATTCTACCTGTGACATGTGATATCAACCATGAGTTGATTGGACATCTAATCCCCATGGGTTCCATTTTAGTTTGCGAAAAAGTGGATTTATTGTATCGAAGCCCTGGGAAGATCGAGGAAAACTCCCAGGCGCTGGGGCATCTATCTAGGTTGTCCTGAATGTACTGCACTAGTTCTATTGTTGCTGTTTCTATAGAATAATCGTGTCGGAACTCATGGACCTCCATCAACAGCCTATCAAAAGAACACAAATCCAGTCCACAATGCATCAATATGGGAAGACCTCTTTAGCGGATGCAAAGTCATGTGCTAAACAATAATCAATTAAACTAGGAATAATGAAAGAATTTTCCAATCAAAGTTGCAGAAGTTTGAGAAAATCTGCTAGAAATCACTGACATGTGAAATGCTTAACTACTTCACTACAATTTTCCATGTAGTGGTTGATATCATGATATCGAGAAAGAGTTCCTTTGGCACTTGTCCGCCGTCCCTTGGAAGGGATGGTGGGGAAAGAAGAACATCATGCATATCAAAACCCAAATTACAAACAACAGTTCAATCATTCATAAATATTTTTTAATCTACTTTTTCCTTTACCAATGATCATTAGGAATTTTGCTGGAAAACTTGGTACCTAAAATTCAGATATGAAGTGGAAACTAGGAAATCAGATCATTTATTCAAAATAAAATATTTTGGGATACAATATACAAGTATAAAATGGATGCCCTTCAAAGTCTAACATCACCTTCACGTGGCGCACGGTGAATGGGACGGTTTGTGGACTTACTTGGCTCTGGAAAACAGACCCAATTCCAAGCTGTGAGCGCCGTGGCGACGTATTCCAACCGAGCCTTCGAGAAACAGGACGAAATCTCGGAGTAATCCGTAGCCCTCTGCAGACAGGGCTGGACCAAACCCTTTTTCCTTCACTCACTCGTGACCACTGAGACAAAATACCGAAAGGAAATGTTAACAACTTTTGACCTTCTTGGTTAATGATGTCTCTTTCAGGACACGAACATGATGGCAATTCTGATCGTATTACAGGATCAAGAAAGAACAAAGTACTGAGCAAACGAGAAGGTTCATCCGAATGAACCTCCAGCACTGTGAGATAGCCACGGTAATTTTGCAGATGCTATGAGGGACCTCGAATTGGCCCCTG
Source organism: Gonioctena quinquepunctata (assembly GCA_018342105.1). Taxonomy (NCBI): domain Eukaryota; kingdom Metazoa; phylum Arthropoda; class Insecta; order Coleoptera; family Chrysomelidae; genus Gonioctena; species Gonioctena quinquepunctata. The sequence continues at coordinate 8,407 of JAFIRS010007733.1, read as the reverse complement.
ATCAGGAACCATGGATAGGACATGATCTGGGAGGGACAAACGGAGAACTATTGTGTAGCGGATCAACTGAGATCTCCCGAACCTGTAGTCTTATCAGGTTAGATACAATGGCGAGAGGGCAATGTAGAATATGATAAACCAAAAGTTGCTACCTCTAGAATGAAAATGAACTATTGGGAAATCGGAATTGGAAGGATCGTGTTTATGTCAATCATTCATTTATCCTCACTGGTAGAACTCCAAATGCATGTCGTGAATCGCTAAGTATTCGTGGCCGCTATTACATACTGGTCAAATCACTGATTACATTAGTCATATATGTTGATATCCTGGAGATTTTTGCCTGCACTTAAACTAAAATTGAACCCATCCAAAATTGGTATAGTGAATAATTATACTTATATAGAGGCTACCTGCGTCTCATCATAATTTTCAAGGCATGTATTCTTTTCATATAACTGGCTCAGTAATCACTTATCTCCATTATGCCACATGTATGAGGTATATTGAAAAATCTCCAAGACCCTTTCTGTTCTCTATAAACTCAACAGATTACTTATTACGTTTGAAAACAGCATTTTTTCATCAGAAATACTCATGCGCTGAATTGGACAATAACAGAATCATTTCCTTTGGACACTGGTAGATATAATCGATTCTATGAATTGGATGACGATGTCGTTAAACTGGGTTGGTAGAGTTGATCGATGGTTTGAGTCAATTGATTCACCTTAACTGTTCAACCAACTCTGAGCCAAGTAAAAAGGGACATATTGTGGAACCACTCAGTCTCCCTAGTTCTCCTTATACTACCTGGAAGGTGCTTCAACGTCAAGGGATTTGGGAGGGAGAGGATGGCTAACCGTGTCGAATGCCTTTGACAGGTCTATGAAGACACATAGTGATGCCTTCTTGTTATCCATAGCGGAGTACAGTTCTTACATTAGATCTGGAATAGCATCTTGGGTTGATACACATTCTCGAAAACCATATTGTCTACAGGAGAGGATGTTATACTTTTTGAGGTAGGATAATAGTAGGATTTTCATAATATTTTCGAAAAATTTTGCCACAGCAGTGATCAGAGAAATTGGTCGATAGTTAATAACTTCGTTTTTATCGCCATGTTTATGGATTGAGATTACATGTGTTAATTTCAGCATAGATGGGAAAACCGTCGATGATAGATTTATTCATTAGATATACTGAAGGTTCAATGAGGAAAGGGATTATATTTTTCAATCGACATCCACCGCTTTTTTGGTTTCGAATGATTGGATTGCATTTTTTATTTCTGTGGAATCGGTAGACAATAAAAACATTGACATGTAATTATGCATATTTTTACTCGGAACTTTATAATTTGGGTCAGCTTTCATTTCGTTTGCTAGTTTCCTGCCTATATTAATGTGGTGATCATTGGAAGAATCAACAATTTCAGGAATATTATCCGTAGATCTTCCTTCAATTTTTATTTGTGTTATTTCATTTATCGCACTTTTTTCCCAAAAATGTTTTCCACAGTTTCCCACAATTTCGAGTTATCACCCTTATTTTCCTCAATATAATTCCGAGAAGTTAGTTTTGACCTTTTTATAGTGCTGTTCAATTCCTTTCGAAAGCGTTTCCATTTTCTAATTTTCGTCATAAGGTTGCGAAGATGCTCTTGAAACATGCTGTCTCTAGTATTGCTAGAATTCATTATTTCGTTCGTTATCCATATTTCCCTATTTTCTGGTTAGATTTCTTTCTGTACCTACATGCTGAAACTTCATTATCCACTATTTTTGTTGCAGATTCCACATTGGCAACGCGATATACTGATTCCCAGTCAACCGTTTGGACATGTGCCCTAAATTTGATATAGTCTACTGCTCTTGTATTGTTCACAAATATTTCAGTTTTCTTTATTTCTCTATCCATATAGTGATCTCTGAGTTTTGTTGTAATAATAATGGGTAGCAAGAAATCAGTATCAGATTTGGATCTAATGAATATGTGATCCAGACAAGTTTTTGCATTTTCTGTAACACTTGTATAGTTATTAATCAGAGATACGAATTTGAATTTACTTATAATATCAAGGTATTCAACTCATTCATAATGTCAATATTTATGTCTCCAAGAAAGATGAAATAATATTCAAATATGATATTTTCGATCCAATATGGAGTACATCAAAAGATAAACTTATATTTTTATTCTAAACAAGAATTTTAAGCAGGAACTCATTTATAAAAATGGACATTTCGTCAACCAAACAACATAATATTTTCGTATTTGATACAATTAACACTTACTTAACAAAGAAAAAAAATATCTCACGCTGCGTATACCTTGTTTGATGTCATAATATAAATGAATGTTGGGTAGGTAAGCCAATTCTTTTTCTATTTAAAAGTTATCAAAGTTTATTGAACAGAAAATTTCACGGATTTTGGAGCAACATTTGTTTATTTTTTTGTTTTTGGCGAAATTTTATTATTTATTAAATTTTTTTAATAATACCAATAAAATCTTCTTGAAGAACAGATTACAAGCTTCAGAAAGTACTATTCAAGAATCTTGATATCGCATTTTGACCTAGAGTATTTTGGTTTTTGAAGCATGTCCTAAAAATTCAAATATGTGTTTTTTTTAAATTATTCAATATTTTGATCACTGTATTTTTTTAAATGAAATTTTTTGTTTTTTTCCATTTGCACACCTACTCAAGTGTTATTTGGGGAGTAAACTGTATCGATTTCAGATGTTTATCTTGAAAATTTCAAGAATGGCAGATCTTTAATTGATTTCATAGAAAATTCTACTTTGACGTAACTTCATATATGTAATTTTTCTATTTATATTTTTTTCACATTTGAAAACATGACCCCTATGTTTTTTTCTCTTCCATTTGAGTTTCTGTTAGTCTAATTTGATCAATCAGATCAAAAGTTATAACAAATTAAGTGAAGCGCGCTCGTGGCTTCGTGCTCTTCGAGAGATGCACTTTAGTGAATTAGGCGCACACTTTACGGTTGGCACCTTTTTATATGTTGTTCCTAACTAATCATTGAAAAGTAACCGCAGTACCCTAATTTTCTGAAGCTAAAATCTAATATCACTCCACTAATATGCTTTTAATAACCACAGCACGATGGATAATATCTCCATCAATAAATTCCTTCTTGAATAAATACCAGCACAGGGAAGTTCAAATCACTGTTAGGGTCTAGCGGTTCGATTACTATTATTGTAGGTGAACATTGAAAGGAGAAGACGAAATCGTGAAATAGCAATTTTTAGGACAGGTGAGTAAAGCGTAGCATTTAATCACGAACCTGGAGTGATTGAATGCACTTTACTCACGTGTTTTAAATCTGATTTTTCCATTTTCGCAGAAATTACAATAAATTATTCTGCAATTGTTGCATAAATAACTATTGTGTCATTGACTCGTCGAAACAAAATTGCAACCAGCCTACTAAGAATAAAAATATGCGCTACCGTTGCTTGTTATTGGGGAGGCGAGCGACCAAAAATTGCAGAACATTTTTTAAGGCTAATTTTTCAATATAACGTCACATTGGTGGAGTAGAGAAATGGCCTGCTGTCAGTCATCCGTTTCGTTAGCGTTTGGCGTGGGGGCGGCTTTAATTTTGTAAAAAAAAGTATATACCTCGCAACTACTTTCTAAAATCCGAAAATTAATTTGCGAGAAGTATATTAATTGAAAATAAGTTTTACCATCGTCAGTCATGCAAATTCTGTAAATGGGTGCGTCAGTCACGCGTTATAGTTGTAAAAAATCGGTACATCGTGCAAGTACTTTCTAAAATATAAAATTCAGTATACAGGTGAAAAATATCATCATAATCACAAAAAATATAGTCGCCGATAAAAGGTTGCGCCTCGCCCTTCTTTAATATGAGTAGGTGGGTATCTACTACGTAGTGGCCAAGTTAATACCGTATGTGAATTTGGTAACCTTACCAAGTGTATGTGACCAAATACAAACCGAATGTTTTAGTAATTGTTTATTTACATCGTGTTTTGTCAAATGATTAATGAACCAATTTGGTTCTGGTTTGGTATTTATTAAGTCATGTAACAAAGAGAAAGGTTTAAAACTCTGCTAATTCGGAATTGGGTCATCTGTCAATGACAATGTCTGGATATCAGTGAGCTCAGGCTCAGTCATTTTTAATTTCATTCGTTCAACAGTTTCTGTAGAGGCACTACTCAACATGTCTTCTTCAAGGCTCTTGTGAATGTCGAAGTGTTTGAATTTCTTGCCATCCAAAATTGATATAATTTTCTTGACCAAAAATATCTGGAGAAACGCACTGGTTTCTTCATCTGTTCAATTATTACCTTTGAACTTTTTTTCAGGGGGTTCTGAACTGCAGCAACTCATTTTATATAAAAAACACTAACAAAAATATATGAAACAATATCCGAGGTATTGATGCGGGAACTAAGGTTAGGAATCACAAAACATATTTTTCACTAACTAGATCGCTCTCTTTTTTATGGCTATTGCTTCCATTCGGAGCATTCAGCCACACCACAACAGAACGCTTAGTATTCTTTCAAACCAAAATTCACAGTCACGGTTGGTAAAACTTATCATACTGTTTACACCATCGTAGTCAACTTAGTATTATAGTCTGGTACACAACAAATTTCGGTACCGAACCGAGGTAGCTACTTGACCAAGTGCACCGTTTATACCACACTGACTAACATAATTTGGTTGGAATATTGTCGTGAATTGGGGTTTGTTCACGACTAACTAGGTAGATTCTTACCCTTTAATGATTGAAAACACTTTGTAAAAAAGTATAGAAAAATATTTATTAAAATGAAACAATTAATTCAATGAATTGCAAATGAAAAACGAAACAATGAATCCCTTCTAGTACCTAGTTATTAATTACAAATGTATAGAGCTTACTTACTTACATACAGAAATAATTGTGGACTAATTCCAAAAACCATAATCTTCAAATTGGAAATAGGGCAATAGGGCTCCTTAACCTTTCGAATCTCTAACTGCCCCCATTGCCCTTTTGGGCACGGCAGAAGCCCAACGTCGACTCCCCGATCAAACCATCAGTCGTCACTTTTAAAACATCTTGTTTATGTTCGACACTAATTCGTGTTTTGCAGATTAACACATTTGTGACCCACTTGGAAATTATATTCAATGATTTACTCTACGGGGTGTTCGATACATTTTTGACAATATAATCATTAGTCAGGATACCAAGACACGGTATAAACGTGGCAAGTATCTCTAGTCCAGAGTCGTCAACGCAAGCAAGCTGCGTGCGACCTTGTTGCTTTATGTAATCGGCTGTACAATAGATATCCCCTTTTTTTCTTTTCTTTATAATATACTCTTTTTTTTAAACACCAGATGTTTAATTTTCGAATATCGTCAGTATTTTTCTAGCGTCGTTACAGAGCAAATGTATTGTGTTTCTATAGAAATTTATAAACTAAAATGGATGGAAGTTCCCATACTTTATGTGTTATTTTTTTGAAAAATCTTAGTGATTTTTTTTTAACTGACTCTTGTTACATGCGAAAATATATTGAAGATTCGCAAGTAGTTCAATGTGAGTTACAATGATGTGAATTTACCGTCGGTCAACAATGATCAACAAGGCTATCATCAAAACTGCTACAATCGATTTACGGCTTTGAGTAAGAAGTACAGGGAAGAGTTCAAGAAGCTAATCACCAGTCCAGAATTTAATTTCATGTTCTTACTTAATGTTATTATTTTTAAATTATAAATTATACAATAATGAATAATATCCCCTCAAGCGTAAGCACTGTGTGTGTGTTATAATCCATATTATTGTACGTTGAGAGTGTAGATTGTCATTATTTTATCATTAAATTTTTATGAGCTCGATTGGTTTGAAGGGCAACAACTTCCAGTATTCGTGAAAAACGCTGTTATTGACAAAAATGATGTTTCGGTTAATAGATTATATGTGATGAGCATGTTCATCTCCCTTATTTGATTATTCTGAAATTATTATTGCCCTTATATTAATTTGCAGATGATGAGTCGTCAGCTTCAACTGATTCAGCGACTTAGATTAAAGTAATATTTTGTACATGTTTTCTCATGTACAATGCTGAAAAGATTTTTTTGAAACATACTTCAATAATATTAGTATACGAATTCATTAATTTTTTTTCACAAAATTAAAGCCGCCCCCACGCAAACGCTAACGAAACCGGATGACTGACGGCAGGTTATTTCTCTACAGCACCAATGTCACGTAATATAAAAAAAAATGGTCTTTATAAAATGCTTGCTATTTTTGGTAGCTCGTCTCTCGGACTATTGTGTTTTCATTTAATTTGGAAACCAGCCTACTCGATTCGAATAGTTCCTCGCAGTTGCTGTGCTGTGAGCAATGTGTATGATGGTTGCTTATTGGTAACCTAGGTTACACTTTTAATCACTTGTGAATAAAATATTTTTAATCACTAGTGATTGAAGGTACAACTCCTCTCACTAATTTGAATTGAAATATGCCACATTTTAGTCACGAAAATGGAAAAAATATAATATTGTATATATCTGGGAGACTGTTTCTCTCCTACTCAAAATTTCACACAATAATTTATAATTCATACTCAAAATCTGATATTTCTTATACATCAATATTCGATAGTTTACATACAATTGCAGAAGGAAGAGGCTTCATGATATTTGATAATTTATTTTTTCCCTTCAATGAATTCTATTTCACATAAGACGACGAATAGAAGCTAACATCCGAATTCGCACACGGATGTGAACTCTAAAACACAACTTGGGAATTGTTAGTGATAGTAATACCCTTCTCGTGAGTTTACCAGAGCAACATATTCTCCCATGATGAAATGTCGAATTTGACGTTCTTATTACATTAGGAACTTTCCGAGGTATTTTCGTCATCCTCGTAAGTGGATTCAAAATAATCGAGAAAGCGTTTCCAGATATTCAGATTATGAAATGTCACATACATCCAGCGAGTTGAGAGCTTATTTCCATTTCGTCGCTTATGTTGTGGCTGCATTCCATTATTTGTCAAGCTGCACCAACATACATTGTTTACGATTACTTTATTCCATATGAAACTTCGATATTACAAAGAGGAAGTGACTTCGTATGCCTTCCAACAACAGTTTCAACACAGAACAGTACATTTTGTGAGTGAATGTGATTGTTTTTTTCACTCAACTGCGCGACGCAAAGGAGGGTAATGTGTTCATCATGTATGTATGTTTGTTCCTTTGTGGCGCAGAGACCAAACGCGTGGGCCGATGTTGATGATTCTTACGTCAATCGAATTATCTTTATGCACGACCGGGCGTAAAGTAGCACTTTAGCGCCCGGATTTGCGGGCGTAAAGTAGCACTACTTTATCGCCCGGCGGGCGATAAAATCGTCGAACAGGCGCTAAAGTGAATTTCAATCTCATATATATAGGAATCTATATTCCGATGGATCATTCAATCAAACCCAAAACATTATTAACAATGATATAACGAAAACAATGAATATAAATTAATTTAAAAAATGAATTATAACTTAATATTGACAATACAATTGGGATAGTTATTTATGGAAATATTTGGATTTGTTGTTTTCTGTTGTTGCAGAAAGTTACTGATTCCAACTGATTCCTCATTTTCCTCATTACTAGAAGTCTGAAGAGAATGCATGTTATTATCTGGTGTTTCATACTAGTGAGCAATATTTTCAGATTGTCTGCAATGGCTAGTAGAAGGCTCATCATTTTCTACAATTTTCTTAGCAATCTTCAGCTTATTTGCAACTGAATTTTCAATATAACCTTCCGCAACAGTCGTCGACTTCCACCCAGCATGTCTTTTAATGTTGATTATATCCTGCATCTGCTGACATAGTTGCTGAGGAACGTCTGAAGCAGTGGCCAGTTTATTCTCTCGCATAAGAAATACCTAGGTAAGTGGCTATTCTGAATGGTATTTGACCGAATGTATTTTTTCCGATAACCTGTCTCGTACACTTGCCATTTTTATAATATAAAAAAACCGCTTTTGATCATTCTGATCTTGCAAGGAAGAATATCTTCTGTAAATATCCAAATAACTTGGCGATTTCTGTTCTTTATCGATTACAGTAAATACTCGATCTATCTTCGTTTTGGTTTTTCGTATAGTTATGGGTAAGAATGTCTCGAAATCTTGAATGTCGTCCACTGTGATATTTGCCAATTCTTCGCGGCGACATGCTCCACAAATACCAAAAATCAGTGCTACCTACAATAAATTCTCAGACTAACATACTGAACATTGAGAAAACATGAAATTAGATCTTACTTTCATCATAAGATGCAAATTGTCTGGTGCTTCCCTCAAAAATAACTCG
>JAFIRS010007732.1:0-22428 GCA_018342105.1 Gonioctena quinquepunctata | reverse complement strand
ATGTTTAGAGGCGTAGTGCATCCACATGTTCGAGAATTGGAAACTGAAACAAAAAGAATTGATAATTTATTCGATTAATATTCAAATAATTTTACTTACATGAAAAATACGATGTTCCAAAGATATTACTCCACACTGAATGTTATTTTTACTGGAGAAATATCTATATTCAAAATAAAATCACTATATCCTAATTAACATATAAACAATATTATCATTCAATGAAGTTGAATTCTACCAGTGGTCGGGTACGTACACCTGCTGAAACTTGCGGGCTCTGACCTAGATACTTAAGTGTATATTTACCTCCTGAAGAATTTATACAATTTAGACTATCCAAATCAATCGATCAAATACTTTTGGATAACCAAGATTTAAATAGAATATTTTTATCATCACGTAATGTCATGAGAATAGATCTACCAAAGCGAGTGTTACAAACAGTCATATGAATAATATTGAAAACTTGATTGATCGGAAACGATGTCATCACTCTCTGTTCTAAAATTCCAACATTTTGATCTCCCCCAATAATTGAAGAATTCATTTTTTCCAAATCTACTTTCGCAAGAGACATAGTGAATTTATGAATGAAGATACGTTTCCACTAATAAAAATACACTCACTGGCTTGACTTCTAATTGTTGTATTCGTAGTTCTTTTGTTGACTATAATTCAACTTCTGGTATCTCAACAACGATTTCACTCATTTTATAGGAAACAATGCCCCCACCACACACATGAGATGAGTGTTCTCGAAGATGTTTCATATATTCCACCTTGCAGAATCCCTTACCCATCGACTAGCGTTACAAGGTCAACGAGAAATGAATCCCCAAGGTCATGCAAACACCACACTATCACCAGGACACTTCAATGTCAATGATACACGACCTTCAACCTTCCCATCTCAAGGTCATAGGGAAAGGTCAAGATCAAATGCAATGGGCTGCAATTGGGCGGCTAGGCGTCAAGGTCAAGGTCAAGGTCATGGATGAGGAGGACCTATAAACGGCTCAAACCTACTATTATCGAATTCCTGATGCTCTTCCTGAGAAGACATCCTGGAGATGTTTATATCCGGGATTCTATCATATAAATCCAGGATTCCACGTACCTCAACCACAGCTTTGGCTTGTATTCTGCCTTCCGTATAGCCAACTCCTTGAACCACTCCATGTCTATGTTGGCGATAATTGGAGAAAGCGAAGATCCTATCGGGAGTCCGTCGACTTGAGAGGAGAATTGGCTTTTTTCTTGGAAATATGAGTTATGTGAGCAGTAATTCCAATATTGCTTGGATGGGAAGGTTGGTCTTCTTGTGAAGCTGGTTATTCTCTTTGAGTTTCCTTTTGATGATGCTAAGAGATTATTCCATTGGGACATTGGACATTGAAGCTAATGAAACGATCTTCTGGTCCAAGTTCAACATCCCAAGCCCAATCATTATCTTGAAATCGTAGCCTAGTCATTATCATAAAATCAAAAAAATCAGGTAAAGGCAAATTAAAATATGACCGAATATTGATTCGATTCCTGATAATGTATAGAAATTAGTGAGAAGATTAAACCCACCGGTTACCAATTAATAAAGTTATAAACAATTTTTTTTATGAGGGTTCCAGTTTTTTTCCGAAATCTCGAAAACTATAACAGTTGAATTTTGAAAAAATTAATATTCTTAGAGAGGAGGAAATTTGCAATTCAAAAGTAATCCCAGAACTCTATCTCAATTACACTTTCGTCAATCACCAAATTCATTCTGGACATACAAACTTTGAAATAAAAAAAATGCAGAATTTTAAATTTTTGCGAGAAAAATAAAAATTGAATTTATCCACAAAGAAGTCAATTCAGATTTCTCAATTTGCGTCAACGACCAAATTAATTTTTCTTGCAAACCTTTTCTCCAATCATCAAAAGTTATTCAATAACTTACCAAATTTCGACTCTACTAACACCATATCCCCACACAGACACATACCTTGGTTCAAAAGATTTCTTACCTCATATTACAGATTTTTATAAGATTCCACCGATTACGTTTCAATAACGAATAGAGGGCGTTATCAACACTGTTCCACTTGGTCTCCCACATCGAATATTTTGTTTTATTATCAGATATCAACACTTTGTCCACCACTAATTTTTCATCGTTTCAAATCCATTTTATTCACGCTATAGGTTGGTCTTTTATCATAATGACCAAAAAACGGAAAGCTTGATTATCAATTTGACCTCAATTTTCTATCTTAAAATAATTTTCCAGGCAAGCTTTAGACATTGTGTGTTTTTAACGTATATTGATGTGTTAACCTTATTTTAGCTACTTTTTGTAATACCACTGAAGATGAAAACTGCAGTTTTCGAAATGTACATTTGGTGATAAATATTCCAAAAAATAAAATTGTGGAGGAAGTTTTCGAGATAAAAAAGAAATATTTTCCCTTTTCCCTGATTCATGCAACTTCACTTTGAGAATATGGACTACTTTCACTCTTCAATACTATTATAAAGAGAGAATCGAGTGAAAAATAGTTTTATCGTAATTTGATTTCTGGGCGTATTTTCTGTACATATCATCTGGACTAATTCAGTTTTTGTTTATATCAAATTGTTTTGTTGATAAACAATAAAAATGTAAATATAAAATATAAAAAATATATTGTTTTCTTATGTAGTTATGGAGCATTCATAATGAATTTGAGAATGAAAATGAATTTGTTTATGGAATTTGTTTAATTTTAATTATTGTTAAATTATAAAAAAAATACAACAATTGTTTTTGCTTGTCTTTATTGATATAAAATAATGGATTATAATAATTAATGTTCTCGTAATATAATCTTATTAACAATGATGAATATATGAATGACTGAAATAAATTGAATAAAAAGAAAATTTCAAGTTCTTTTACAAATGCACCAAACAAACATTATTCAGATGTGTGACAGGTTAGCCTGTGAGTAACAGAGTGAAAACTTTGCTGCGCAAGTTTCCAGTCACAATAAAATTTAAAGTAAAAAAATTAAAAGACAAGCTTTTATTGAAGTCAAACTTTAATTTGAATGCACTAACAGATGAAAACTAATTCCTTAAGATATGTGACGTAGGTTATTCTATGGTTACGAGTCAGAAGCTTGCCGCCAGTTTTCAGTTTGAATTAAAAAGCGAAAAGCTTTTTAATCTGTTAGTCACAGAATAACATACGTCACATATCTAAAGAAATAATTTTTCACCTTCTTGGTCCTGAAGCAAAATGTATAGGATCCGCTATCTTGAATTTTTTTATGTTGACAATGTAATCATAATATCCGACCTCAAAAACCCGCACATGCCAATTTTCAATTGAATAGGACCATGATGTCAAAGCTCGTCCGCCATTATAATTTTATTAATTTTGGGGCAAAAATCATAATCTCCGAACCCGAAAACCACTTCGCACCAATTTTGAATCGAATCAGACCATAATCACAAAACTCGTCCGCCATTTTAGATTCGCTATCTTGAACTTATGAATTTTTACAAAAAATTCCCAATCTCTGACCCCAAAGACCTCCCTATACCTATTTTGAATAGAATCGGACCATAATCACAAAACTTGTCCACCAACATAGAGCCGCCATTTTGATTTTATGTCTGAAAAAAATCCATAATGCCGGAATTATGAACATCTTTCAAATTTCAAGTTATTCGGACGACAAGAACGGGTCAAAATTCACTTGAAAGATCTGACCCAAACTAACTAACAAGTGAAACTAAAGGAAAGCTTGTAAAATAAATATATTCGTGCGCCACACATCTGGGGAAATTTTATTTTCTTTTTACTGCATTTGTGTGAAAGCTTGTCCATAGAAAGTTTTCCTCATTTATTTTTATTCAACATCAAAATTACATGTATAAATAATTGAGGTAGAGTTCCGGGAGTTGACATTTTTCATTACGAATTTTCTCTTCTTTGAGAATCCATTAACAAATTTATGACAACTCTTATAGTTTTTGGGATATCGGTAAAAAAACTGGAACCTTTTTTGAAACAAATTCATTTGCTTTTGTAATAAAATTTTCAACCGGAGGATTTAATTTTCTGCCGATTTTTTTCTATACCAAAATAATCATTAGACTAAACTGGAAGAGAACAAAAATTCATTGGAGAAACGAATATACTGGGTAGCTGAAAATGTACAGATTTCTGAATCATTTCTTGAATCTTACCCATAAGTTTCTTTCTCTTCCCTTCCACATTCTCGTTTTCAACCGTTATGGAATCCTCTGATTCTGAGAGTGGAAAGTATTCCTCTTTATTATCTGAAACTTAGTTTTTCAATGACTTTTTACGATGATTATTGGAATTGATATCTCTGCCAACAGGGGTATCATTTGTTTGTGTGAGTGTATCGAACAATGTTGCGGAATATTCAACAATTTAATTTTGCGCTGATGAATTAACCGAAGAACTGGCGATATCATATTTCTTGCCCGAAACGAAATCCAATACTCTAGGCATAATGGAAAGGTCTTATTTCAGGTCTGATTGTCCCATAAAATTCATGATGTGTTCTCGATCTTTCGGTTGAAGTGGCATTTCAGTAGATTTTGTTGCCAATTTTTTTCTCTAATTCATTGCATAAAAACGATCAGGATGATCGAGGCCCGCCTTGGATGCATATTTCTCTAATAGAATTCCAGCACTCAAGAATTTGAATGGTTTGTTTTCCGGAAGGCCAAAAACAAAGGGCTTCCCTTCGTCGATCATGAAATTGAACCAAGGATTCACAAAAACTTCAGTATTTCAATTTCAATATTATGTAACACTGTTGAAACATTTCGTCCGGGTTTTTTCCTACTACAGCATCTAGTTATTTTTGATTCTGATATGTCTGACCGGGATGAGTTTTTGAAATCATAAATAAGCAATAATTCTATTTCTCCTGGCCTTTTTCTTTTATATACCATGAGCCCCACCAGCGTACATACGACAAAATTCTTCCAAAATTCAAAGGAATCATTACGCTGCAGAAGATCGTAATAATGTTCTTTTTTTTTCAAATTATCTGTTTCAGACGGAAGAGCAATTTTTCTGCTCCTCATAGCTACTTGATTTTCGAAGGCAGTTTTATTTATGTCGATAGTTAGTTCCGTTCTTGATCATTTCAAATTGTTTTCAACTTCATGCCTTCTTGGCTCATCTCCCTTTTTTATACAGTCTGTTCCGAGGATGGAAGAACAAAATTCAGTAGTGTTCCCAAAGATGACGCTGTGCTGGAGCATCAAATTCCTGAAGATCTGAATTAAACTTTGCGACAGCTTGAATTGAATCGACCACTATAACATAATTTCTCGGTTTGAAGCAAGATGCAAAATCGGAGATAACATCAGAACGTCTCATTTGGAGGAGAAACCTAACGATGTAACTGAGATCGACCCGTATCATTTATAATGATGGGAGGCCCGACATTTTGCCATCAGTTTGTTTCAATAGAGAATGGCTAGGTAGTCATTCCGAATGATTCGTATGCTTTGGTCATTTTTTATCAATAGAAAAATATGTTTTTTCAATATTTGATCCGCTAAGGGATGTAAGGAAAGGATCTCTCCTATTGCTCACAGTACTTTTTTGATACTTTCGATAATGTCTTTCAAGTTATAATTTAGATATTATCGATAAACACGAGGGACAATCTGAATATTCAGTTGGTTCATTTTTGTGTAATGGCCTCCTAGTGACTATTTGAGATTCTGTTTGGGTGTGGTTGAATTTGGAATATCCCCTACTCCTGATATTATCAATAATTTATTTTTTCTCTCTATCGAGTGTTTCTCCAAACTGAGCAATTTTCTAACTTCATCTTCTGCTTTATGAACCCCTGTCAGATGTTTCACAAACCCCTTTACTGGTTTTGCAACGTCAACTTCAGAATTATAAATGGCATTACCTCCCTTATGACATATTGAAATAAGTAATGGAATGGTGAATACGTTCATCAGAACTGCAATTTCTTCGTATTCCTGGTAAGTTTCTTATTATATTTCTTGACAATGGCTGGTTCTTTTGCTGTGGAATTTCAGAATTCAACAGGCTGTAGCTCGTGAATCAAGCTGAAATATCAGTCCTCAAGAATATCAAGAAGTCACGAAAGCAAGTGGTCGGAGTTCCATAGTGGCCAAAACCAAAATCGAATAATGAACACCTTGTGATTTTTTTCAAGAATATCGATATGACATCGCAAAAATTGAAGGGTACTTATCACAATGAAGTTTTGGTGAATTTCTTGTGATTTAATACATACTTCCGCCGTTTTTCCCATAAGTGACATGTTCTCCTCCCCCAGAGTCGAAATAGGACATTCTGCAGTATCAATGACTTGATTTGCCCACTTTTCACTTGAAGTATCTGAAACATGAATATATTTTGAATATATTCTCAAAAAAACATGAATGTTTTCTTTCTCCAGTTTCTGTACTTTCGAAGCAAGATATTGATTCCACTGAAACTAGAAAAGAAACTCATAGAAAATAAACGTTAATTGACAGTATCATACTGGGTGACTCAGAAAACAGTACATTCATTTTAATCTGCAACAGAACTTGCATCAAAATACGTATTACAGTCTTGGTTAGGTTTACTCTCTAACAAACGTGAATGATTTTCATAGAATTCATTTGTTCTCAGTAGTGATTTATTTTCAGTGCACAACGTTTCAGTTGATTGTTTATCAGCTAAGCAAATTCGGCAAAAATGTGTTGCTGAAAATGATTCTACCATTCCAAATAGTTGATTCCCTCCTAAATTATCATGGCTGAGTGCAACCAACGTTCCCCTTACATCACACCCAAGTTTCTTTACGAAAATTAATTTTTCTTCCAAAATTTTCAGATCAGAAACGATAGCATCCAAAATTGGAATAAAACCAAACACTTTGATGTCATTGCTATAGAATAATGCAACCAAGTGTATATTTAGAATAGCTGAGTTGAATTCAGATGGAATATTTTTTATGATCATATAGAAGGCACCTATTTTGTGACCACCTGTTTTTGATCCTGAAGGATTTACCGTCTCAAATTCATCATAATACAAGTGTATTTGAAATGAAAATATATTTTCTTTGAAAAATATATTTTTACTGAAACATATTCCGTCTGCAAAATCTATCATTAGGGAGGATTTTTGTCTAGATTTTTTCATTAACAACAGAAAAGAATCATTATCGGCAATAAAACTCAATTTACAGGATATGGGAACCTGCATATAGGAATTAATATTTTTATTCCATTGTTTATCATAGCGAGTGCCAATTACAATTTCTCTAGGAAAAACTATTCTTTTTTTAAAATATTGTATCCGTCTAAATTTCGTGAAAAAATGTGTTGAATTAATCAATCTTAGTTCATCTCTGCATGAAAGTCCTTTAACATAATTCGATAGTTCATCTGTGGATTCCAAAATTACTTGGATTGTAGTTTCAGGAAGCTTCAAAGAGTATGATACATAACTGCAAATGTAATCTTCAGCAGCTCGTTTTTCATTGGATTTGATTGATTCACTAAAATCTATGATGGGAAACTGTACTTCATTTGCAGGTTCCACCAATGTCTCTGGAACAACACTGATTTCACTTGGTGCAATATTAATGATACACTTCTGAATATGCTTTCGAAATCCACTAAAAGTGTTATACCTATTCGAACAGTTTTGGTTAGTACATATGAGCTCTGAAGTTTCTCCATCGTAAAGAGCATGACTTTTTTTCAAGTGTCTGATATAAACAGATATGTTTAACAAAGTGTTTTACATAAAAAACAAAAATACATTTTGAGTGGCCAACCTTTTTTCTTTTCACCGATTTGTATTCAATTAATATCAACATAAAACTATGTAATTGTGTATGGTGTATATAAATTTGTATAACTATGATAACATTTTTTTTAATTTCTCTCATAGCATCAATGATTTTGTTTTTCACTCGCGAGCTCTGCTGATTATATTTTCACAAGAGATTTCATAAAAAAAGAAACAAATAAAATTGAAGAAGTGTTCAAGTGCCTGATAATATTTGATATCGAACACAAAATGGTACTTGAATAGAACATCAAAACCATGTATTATGTTTTCACCAGCTTTCAATAAATTGTTATCATAAACAACATAAAATAGGGAAATTTCAGATTCTTTCGTCCCCACAGCTGGTAGAAATGGTCGAGGAGAAGGCTTATCATTCAAAATATTTTTTGAGAGGGACCTGAATATTTTGAAATTTGATGAGTTTATGCAAGGCTTATTACTCACTGTCTGCCTCTTCACAAAACTCTTTTTTCCGGCGGAAGTTGGTGGAAGCAGTTCTAGTAAGGCGAATATAGACCGTGTATCTTTATCCCAATCTGAAAATTTCATTCAATTGCTGATGAAAGTGGTCGAATGACTTCCACAGAATAAAATTTGTAATACTATTAACCATACACTTATTGATATCACTCGTAAATATACATTTTGATAACCAATTTATCATTGAAGGTAAACTGCATAATACAATTCACTTCTGATGATGAAAACTTGGTTATTAAAATGTGCATTTAGGAGATAACAAAGATAAAAAAAATTAAATTACAAAAATTCGACATTTTGAAAGGAAAATGATGTTCAAAATAATATTTACAAAAATTGTAGAGTACTTACATTCCGCATCTTTGATCAGAGTCTCATTCAATCTGGACATAGATGTCCTATATACTTCTAGAATTTTGCCGCCAAAATCAGGAAATTTCTTTACAAACATGTCATAAGATATCTAGAATAATAGATAAAATAGGGTTGATATTATTCATTTGCAGTCACCTACCAATCCGTCAGTATCTAAAAACCTCGGAAAATCCTCAGATATTCCGAAGCGGCGGACATTCCTCACGTGAAAAGTTTTTTGAGTTTTTTAAAAAAATTCATTTTTTGCGTATTTGGATCAGCATTCTGAAGAAGTGGTATGAGTTTTTGACGACGGCTTAATTTGACCCCTACAAAGGGTTCTGATCCTGTTTGTCAAAAAACCTTTTTTAGAGACTGGGTCAAAAAAGGCTCCCTATGAACAAAATATCGAATTATTAAAACACTTCCACTAGAAAATATTTGTAAGGGTCTTTTCCCCCTTTTTCCTTTCCTTGGCGCTTTCCTATCAAACTCTAAAATTCCCTCGGGCGCCACCTTTAGCTTTATTGTGGAAAAGACCACTTTTGCTCCGGGCAGTCTCAGTGAAGAATATAAACACTCCAGGGGTCAGTATAGTATGGACAACACGGGGCCAGAAGGGCAGGCTTTAATTGCCCTTAGCTGGGTTGCGTACCTGGGTGCTGACTGCACAATCAGTTGTTAAACTTGAAGCTCTGAATCAAGTATTAAATAAAAACAAAGGTCAGTTCCAAGTCATCCATAACAATTTATTCTCTACTATTATGTACAAGGTGGCTGTCGGTAGCCTTCAGGACTATAAATAACACGGCAAGCTATACTATAGAAGTGGAAAGGGGTGCCAAGCGTACTAAAGTGAGTATAGTAAGTTATTCCAAGCTCATGCGGGAAAAGGTTCAAAATGTAGCATAAAAGCTCGAAAGGACGGGGTGCAAACACGGTGTATCAACATTAAAGCAAAGCGAGTCTCTACTGGTAAGTTTACGAACGGCCATACACATGAGAGGAGTAAGCAGTTTGACGTTGTGCGTGTGTGAGGGCCTTAAGTGTTTCCTGACATTCCCTGTATGCGATGAATCCCTTATTGTCGGGCTCCCGAATGGCTATTCTACGCGGCTGTTAGTGTGGCGAGGCCCTCATTAGTGCTTCGCGACCCAACTGACAGTTTGTTCCTCCTCGGCTGATTTATCAACTCGTCTTGCGGTTTTCCGGCTTCTAAACTACACGACTGTTAGTGTGGCGAGGCCCTCATTAGTGCCTTGCGACCCAACTGACAGTTTTCCCCTCTTTCGGCTAAGTTCAAATTCTTATCGCGGTTTTCCGGCTTCTGACCTACACGACTGTTAGTGTGGCGAGGCCCTCATTAGTGCCTTACGACCCAACTGACAGTTTTCCCCTCTTTCGGCTAACTTCCAATTCTCATTGCGTCTTCCGGCTTCTAACTACACGACTGTTAGTGTGGCGAGGCCCTCATTAGTGCCTTGCGACCCAACTGACAGTTTTCCCTCTTTCGGCTAAGTTCAAATTCTCATTGCTACTTTCCGGCTTCTAATCTACACGACTGTTAGTGTGGCGAGGCCCTCATTAGTGCCTTGCGACATAACTGACAGTTTTCCCTTCTTTCGGCTAACTACCCTTTATTCGAGCTTATTTAGACAAAGGTCCCCACTTACGAAACCTGTCACTACTACTTACTCGTAGAATTGATATTCTCACCGATTTCTTTGAAACTCTCGATCACGGATACTGAACTACTTTGGCTCGTGGTGGTCACTCTGGCTTCTCGAATGGTACTACCAAGTGCTTGTGTTCTGAAATATACTTCGCAAACTTTTCCGCCTCTACTAATCAGATTAAATCGATGCGCGGACCGATCGCGAGCGACATCACCATTTATCAATACCTTGTACCTTATGCCTTCTACCTTCCTGCGAATATTTACCAAGTCCAACTTCGGGTGTTCTCGTGGTCTCTCTCGGGCCTGGCTCTGCTCCCTTCCCTGGCGTGTTGGCTGGCTTCGCTGCTCCGGAACGACTGACTGCTTTCTCTCGCCTTGGATCCAATTTCCACAATATCGGCCTCCCCTCCTTCGTGACGTCAACGGCTGGTCGGACACAGTGTCATGTTCTCGGTGGCAACGGCTGGGCTATTTCTCTGCGTGGCGATCGGACTGTTGGCTGGTACGTGAATGAATATGCATTCTCCGTGGTGACTTTGATTCTCGAGTTTTGCGTTCGATTCAAGCGCTAGCTTCAGAGTGGGGCGGGTGACGTACGATTGTTTTGTTTCGCTATGTGTTCCGATGTGTTTTACGTAATCGATTCGGAAGGGCTGTTTATTACGAAATGTGTAATTTATGCTTCGCGAATTTTTGTCGGACAAGAACGATATTTTTCTGATTATTACTAACGGAGATAGGGCTTTTATTCCTTTATTTACACACGGAGCTTGGGAGACTGTTGAAATGAATGAAAAACGATTGTAAATAAATAGAACCCTAGTAACTTCGTTACAAACTTACAAATATCCCTCCTCTGTTGTATTATCCTTCAAAGCAGGAAATAGGTGCACGATTGCTGAGGCATATGCAGCTTTTGTATTTTGTATAAGATGGCAGTAAATCAGAGGAACCCTGCAGCATGTGATCCACTACAATGTTGACTAACCTCTTTCTGTGTTTGTCATCCAAGGTCTTATTAGTTCTGTAGAAAAAGACAACTTCCTCCTGGAGCCTTGAGTATATACTCTTTCAATTCCTAAAATGTGTGAAAATTGAAAAAGGCATATTCCATTTCAAAATGATCTCATGAATATTTCAGAAGGGAAATTGAAAAATTGCTGGAATTACAAAAAACAATTTAGTAAACTTTCGAAATCACTTGGATAGTAACTCATACATACTATCAGAGTATTATTCAAAACGAATCTTACCAGTACATTTATTTCTCTCCTGCTCAACTCAGTTCTTGCTCTTTTTCTTGGAAGTTCTTCATTACTGATGTCAGATAAACAGCTTACACTTGACTCAAAACTACTGAATCTACCAGCATCAGAAAAGGGACCTGTTATAATGTTTTCATTGATACCAGAACTGGAAGGTCCAGGCAGAGGTGGGTCTGTTCCAATTCCTAGGTATGTACCTGAAAATGACAATAAAATATTATTCCTCAAATGCCTTGAAAACCTTTCCATCCGGAATATTTGACACTAAACGATAAAAACACTCTATAGAACAATTACCCAAAATGAAGAATTGTATGAATAATTACCTCTGTACCACACTCCAACAGATTTCGCCTAATAAATGTTGCATTTCGATAACTAAGTTATCCTCATTAGTAGGTTAACTATATGCGCATATAGGAGAAAACTGTTGAAGTTCGGTGCAAAGGTGATTTATACAATTCTTCATTGTGTGATACCACAGGTATACATTCTTAATGAACATATACAGTATACACAAAAAAATCGCGCCTGGCGCTTTTTTGGAATCTTTTGATGAATTAATGAATTTACAAATATAATACATGTACAAGGTAGCTAAAAAACTATGAAATAGGTATGGAAAGTACTTCTGAAACTTTCTTAAAAATGATTTTCAAATTCTACCGCAAAACATATTGATCCCCCATTTTTACCGTTATTATTGCAAAATGTATGGTGAACTTCAAACATGTAGATAGTTTCAACTGATACCTCTGAAGCTATGAAATTTGTTGCAGCAAAGATATCACAGCCAATATAGTTAATTATTTTAATACATCCCTAACTTGGAGTAGGGCATATGGCATATGGATAAACAATTTATCATTGTACTCACTTTTTTGCGGCTAGACTTCAATTATCACACCTTGTAACGAAGTTACTATTTTCCCGCTATATTTATCAGCCAAAAGCTCCCTGTAAGGAATTAAACTCCTCTTGACAGTAATAAACTCCTCTTGACAGTAATAATAGGTGTTCGTGATGAATCCGTGGATTACATCTATCCTAATAAACAGACTGAACGCCTTCCGGAAATCACGCTAATACCGCGAGGCGTAGGTAAATAGCACGCACGAGTATTACCTGCGCCGGCTATCGACTCTCGAGAAAACATTTTCAACGAGCAAGCTGGGCTATGTTCAAACGCCGACGAGAGAATTCAGTCATCCGTCGAGCCAAAGGCACACGCTCCGAGCTGACGCATCCGACTGACGCACACACGAGGATTCCCACTTAGGAGAATTTCACAAGTAGTGAGTGGAGGACAGGCAGTCATCCGATAGAAGCCACCGAGAACAGTTGAGTCGAGACAGAGGCGCACGCCGCAAGCTGACGTCACAGCACGAAATATTTTACGAGCTGGGTAATTATTCTGTGAAAGTATAATATGTATCGCAATCGACAGAGTCCACAAAACGGCGAGCGCATATAAGTCGGTCGAGAGGTATTCGGAAAAGAGGGGGAAGCCGGCTGTAGTTCCGTTTCGACATATTTCAAAGATTTAGTAGTTTGCCGAGCCTAGTAGAAGCAGTCACGTGTCCGACTAGTATCCAAAGTGTGAGCCACCGCCCGAAGCAGTCCACGACCGTCCCGAGCTTTGCCGAAAGAGTAAGATCGGAGTTTGGGTAAATATTGTATATCGCAAATATTTTGTAAGTGCCCCAGGTGTGATTTGCGCATGATCAAACCGTAGCCATCAGAGGCCCATGTTCACATTATTGCGGCGCTGATAATTTTAGTCGTGTTTGAGATCCGATACGAACCACCACGTACGCCGAGTGATAGCCCGTGACCGTCAGCCCAGTAAATCAGACCTGGTGAGTTATTGAGTTTCCTTTACCATAGAAGCATCACGCACTGCTATTGAAATTAGTCGTTTTGGCCGTCCTTAAAGACTTGCATTTGATACCCGCTGTTGCCTTGCACCCGTTTTTGAGCTTGCATACTAATCCGTACGACCCCCTTTTTCACAAGAGCTTTTGGTTACTACGTGTACTCCGCCTACGTAAACACACCCTTCCCGCTTTGTGTCGATAGTTAGTGCTTGCCAGTCGTATTTTATGTAATAACTTGAGGCTGACATCAGCCGCCCTGACTGTATTTCTATTGTTATCTAATATACCTGTTTATCCTGTTTTTAGAGTATTCTTTCATTTACTAGCTTGAGTAGAATTTTAACATGTAGTGCGCAGTCGCCACCCAGGTTCGAAACCCAGTTAAAGGCAATTAAAGCCTGCCTTGCTGGCCCCGTCACATTGTCACGACTATACTGACCCCTGGAGTGTTTTTCTTCACTGAGACTGCCCGGAGCAAAAGTGGCTTTATCCACTATAAACCAAAAGGTGGCGCCCGAGGTAAGACCTAGAACAGTGATAGGCGCCAAAGTTTGATAGTCGGGGAAGAGACCCCTCTACAACCTCTTTCGGAAAACCCAAGAAAAGTTGGAAGAAAATCTGGTGAAATTATTGCGCCTGCAGAGTCCGACAAAACAATGTCCATTGTTGCTGTAGATCAGGAAACAATTTTTTAACTAAAAATAAAAATAATATCAATCTTGGTATGAGTAAATGAAATTTATAATACGAAACTCAGTTTTTCTGAATATTGCGTTTAGGATGGACTTCAAACGAGGAAAATATTAAAAATGATTTTCTGTGGACTGTCAACACTCCTTACACCAATTATTTTTTCTTGAGGAAAATGCATGCCTAGAGAAATTTCTGTTGAAACCCAATATTCCATCGTTATATTTGATATATGTTTATACTGGATGATTTTTTTAAGCGAAACAGACTTGAACTTTTAGTATTGAGAAACAAAAAACAGTTTTCCCTACTTCCAGTTTCACCGATAATAGCATTCATTTTTAAATTGTTAATGGGCCATCCTCTACTTCATTGTGGACCAATTGATTCTAAACATGTTTGCAACACTTCGATATGATCAACCGGAACTGAAAAAATCCTAATAAAGAATCTCAAATTGCTTCGTGATTATTAGTCTCCTTTTTTCGAATTCGGGTTCACCATCACCGAAAATTATGATCGAGGAGTCATTCGATTCGTAATTGCATCTAGAAACTTTTTGAAAAAATTCTTCAAGTCCCGCTCGAAAAAATTGTAAAAGTTATTAACAATTTAGTAAAAATAGGGGGGTTTCGTTTTTCGCGAATATCTCAAAAACTATTGCAGATATCTGAAATCAAAAAAAGGATCCTTAAAGAGCAGGAAATTTTCTGAAAAAATTCCCGGAGTTATAATTTTAATTGAAAGATGAAAATAGGACTGGAAACGGGTGATGTGGATTTCGCGCGCACCTAATCTTGACCAAAAAAAATTTAACCCATTAAAAATGAATATTAAGGAACAAAAAAGTTCATGTACCATTTGGATACATGAATAAACAATAATATGTCGGTAGTTGTGCTTTTGTTAATCAAGTTATTTTTGCAAGTTGGGAAATTAACATTAAAACCCTGATAATTTTCAAACTAAAAACCTGAGATTATTTCCACTTGTTGGATATATTCTTTGAAGGCTTCAAATGATATCCCTGTGGGAAAAATGAACAAAAATTGATTTTCCACATTTTTATCAACGTGTTGATGAGGTTTCTTGTCCTTGAATTAAAATCTCGAAAAAATGTTCGTGGGTTAGAGGACAGGTATGAGACAACAACGCAATTTTATGCCGACGTTTCGTCTATATATTCAGACTTCTTCAGGGCTACAAAGAAAAGCTTACTAAGTTACGTTTACACATTTTACATGTTTGTAACAAACAACAATAAGGACTTTTTTCAAACAATGAAATAAATAAAAGAATGAAATTTCACGCAAATTTCATTCCTGATTTTTTTATTGTTAAAAACTACATGAAAAAAATCCCAATTTTTTACATTTTTTTCTATTTCTGAAGGACTGTTCTCTTTTCAAAATCTCTTTCATATTGTGAAAAAAAAGTTTTTATTTTTCATTTGTTCATCTAACAAACAATTCATTATACACAAATGGATTTCCGCGCAATATTTTTTTTCAGATTCTAAAAAGAATAAAAACAACCATGTATGACTTTTTGATTGAATTTTTGTTTGTAATACCTATATGAAATTATAAATAATAAGAATAATATCTTTATTTTCCATCTGACAATTGAAAATTGTGTTATATATATATATATATATATATATATATATATATATATATTTTTTTATATATATATATATATATATATATATATATATATATATATATATATATATAAAATAGAAAAAAAATTGCATACATTGTTTTTACATATTTTTAGTATCTAAAAAAATGCGCGGAAATCGAATTTTATAACAAATTGTTTATTAAATGAACAAATAACAAAAAATATGTTCCTTTCAGGAAAATGAAGGAGCAATATAAATAATGATTCCTCAAAAAAACGGTTCCTCAATATTGATATTAACCAGAAAAAAATTTGTTAATTAACAAATGAGTTTTTAAGCAATACATTTTTTTAAAGTTTTTTTTCTGAAAATCATCATTTCCATCAATGATTAGGTTGAAGAGAAAATCTCATAAACAATGCATTTGTTTCTAACAATTATTCAAAATTTCAACACTAAGAAAATTAAATAAGCAGGATATTAAAAAAAAATGATTCCGGGAATGTTTTCAGGAAATTTCCTGCTCTTTCATCTACAATAGTTTTTGAGATATTCGCAAAAAACGGAACCCTTCTATTTTTACTAAATTATTGATAACTTTTGCAATTTTTTCGAGCGGGACTTTAATTTTCTCATTAAGTTTTTAGATAGAAAATAAATCAATACGCCAAAAAAAATTTCAAAGCTCTCTGAGTTCTTTATTATTGTAGAAATAGGCATATGAACAATTCTAAAGCTTTCAGAATATGATTAAATTTGCTAAAATGTCATTTCTGGGGAAACCAGAAGTAGCGAAAACTTTGTAGTTATTCCCTGAATTCTAGCTTGCTTGTGAATTCATATTGAAAAAGTTTCAAGTAACTCTAAATAATCTTAATTCAATATTAAAACTGTTACAATTCTGCTTCCCTTCAAAATGGTGCCAGGTATAGATATTCCTCGGTTTAAATTTCAAGTTTTAAAAATAAGATCCAGAAAAATACCTAACTGACCTGCTTCAATCACACCCGTATAGGACTGACTTGTAAGTGCAACCCATTCCAACGTTCCTTTGTATTTCAATCTAATGGAATGATTTAATATTGAATGATTATTATAAAAATCATACTGGAGATTTTGGGTATCCGATGTGGGAGTGCCGAATTGTTCCTAAACAGACAGCACTCCAACTACTTTTCAATCTATATTACCTATATGTAGGCGAAACAATGTGAAAAAAGGTTTTTAGTCTACTATATGTACTTGCCTCCATTGTATTTGTTTCACATCACAATAACACACTCAAAAAACCTTCCTAATCTTACTTATCACAACCACAGTGAACAAAGAACAGGGGCAGAACCGTTGAAATGTGTTTGCGGGAAGACAAACGGAAAATAGCGAATATATACGAAGGGTTCGAAAATACCATGGAAATTGCATGTAACAGGAAAATATTCATAACCGAGCATGACTTGTTGCGAATGGAAAAACAAGGTGGTGTTAATTCGTCAACAGAGTGCGACAAAACCGCGATTTACTAATCGTCTATTAACAATTAGATGTTGTTCTGCTTTATCTATTCCTCACGTTTTGTTTTAATTTCCGACGATGCTCAATGGTTATCAACCTCTAAAACATAAATTATAAAGAAACATTTTATGATTTATCGACTGAAGTTGATTTACGGAATGTTCTTGATCTTACTACCTAGGTATAGGTACCTTTTTTTTGTCTGAGGAGAGGGAATCTTGCATAAGATCCCGGTCTTTCCAGAATGTCGGATTCTTACCGGCTAAAAACCTCTCCTCCATTCGCATCTTCCACTGGTACCGCTCTCGCATTACTTCAATGGGGGTGCATATGTCTGACGTTGTCGACTACTCTCTCTCTATCGTCTTTTTCTTTGTTTTCGATTATGTACCTTATAATCTTGTATGCACTTCTCCACCCTTCCTCACCTGAGATCAGAGACGCCATCATACTCTCTGCTTTAAAAAGTACACCCGTTTCAGTTTGGTATCCTTGGCGAATCACTTCCCATCTGTGATAAGCAAACAAAGTGTGTTCCGCGTCATTTTGTTCTCCACAGTATGGACAGTCTTCAGATTCTGCTCGCATGCGACCAAAAAGGTACTTCCTGAAGCACCCATGTCCACACAACGCTTGTGTCGTGAAGTAGTCGACTTCTCCATATGGCCTGTTTGTCCATTCCTGTATACTTGGTATCAGCATGTGCGTCCATCTACCATATTTACCGTTAGTCCATTTTCTTTGCCATTGTGCCATGAGATTCATTCTGGCGATAGGTCCGACTACTCCTCTGTACTTTTCGTCTCTTTCTATAATTAGAAGGTCGATGGGAGGTACTTCAGCGATTACTCCGGCTGCTTCTGTTGAGATAGTTCGGTATGCAGAGCGTATCCTAATACACATTTTGCGTTGGATACTGCTAAGTTTCGACACTAGTTTCTGGTTGCTTGCAGCTGTTTGCCAGGCTGGTGCACCATACAGCATTTGGGAATGCAACCTTCTCTTGGATGCCCTTGGTCCTCTTACATTTGGCATAAGTCACTGTCCTCTCCACTTTCTAAGAGACTTTATGCACATGCTCCGCAAAAGTCAACTTTGTATCCAACCAAATTCCCAGGTACTTGGTTGCCCTCTTTGGTTTCACAGTAACATCATGCAAGTCAAATTCGATAGGTCCTATTTTTCTTTTGGTCGTTGGCAAAGCTGCTTCTGTTTTCTCGGGCGCCAGTTGTAGGCGGTTATTCTCCAGCCAGTTCGACACACGTTGCAGTGCTGTATTTGCTGCGTACATCAGACTTTCTTTGCCGTTGGACACTACTACCATGGTAATATCGTCAGCGAAGCCTATAAGGGTTACGCCTGGTGGTTGTTCCATTCTCAAGAGCCCATCGTATACTATATTCCACAGCGTTGGTCCCAGCACTGAGCCTTGTGGTACCCCGCTGTTAATTCTTCTAGGTTTCATTGTATTCTCTGCTTCGAGAATGATCTCCCTTTCTGACAAGTAGGCTCTTATTACATTGATGAAGGTATAGGTACCTATGCTCGATCCCAAAGACCTGGGTACCCACCTATTTTTATTTATATACACATGCGTGTGTAGATACCTACCTATTTTCATTAAGAAATTGGAGTACCTAGATAATATTACGATGGTGTGTGTGATGTTAACGTCAGTATCAGGGACGTATCCCAACTTGAAATTATAGGTAATTTTCATTGCAAATTGCTTCCAGCAGAGGAAACCCAAAATTTGTAGTTGAAAATCATTGGTTGGTTGACAGGTTCTAGGTACCTACAATGAATCGATTGCAAAGATACTATATACCAACATATTATGCAGAGTGCACTTTTCTTGTTTACTCGATTACCTACCTATATACATCAGTGTGTCCCTAGACCAGTGGGAAAGAAGTATCTCTTGAACCACTAAGAAATTTTGATATATAATTTTATATCATACGGCATACACGAGAGCTATATTCAGAGGGGCACACACTAAATCAAAAAACTTTTTCAAACGGAATAACCCATATATTTCAACATATATCTAGATTATTACCCCAATAGTCTGAGTTTTTTGAGGCGTTGCCATAAGTACCAGTTTTTCATTTAATGCATAAATTTTCGAAGAAAAATCTATCACCTATACTTCGAATAATTCATGGAATCCTTCAGTACGTACAACTATAGCAAATGACATTCTATACGGAATTTTAATTTTCGAGATCTCTACAGGGTAATCAGAAAAATAATTAAATTTTCACGAAATTCAAACTTACATCAATTTTTTTCAAATGGTGTGCCTTATAAAATGTATAATTTTCAATCTCATTAGTGGTCTGATCGCTTATTTTCAATAGTTGCAGAATGAGAGTGAATTAAATTATATGTTCAGCAAAAGCAAATAACTACGTTGGCACCACTTAATATTTAGACATTAAATGAATAGTGTCATATATGTTAATTTTTCGTAATTCAAAAAAACTGCGGAATTATTTTTAATCTGTCCTTTGAACCAGTCATCCTACGTAGAGTAAATGATTTTTATCAAATTTTAGTTGTAATGTTAACATTTTCAACACTGTTTCGAGTGTTTCACCATATGATTTCAATTTATACAATATTGAAAAAGAATTAATTCTCAACAAAGATGTAAATAGCACATGTGCACTAACGTACAATGTTCTTTTTCTATTGTAGTCTCCCTGATGATGAACATAAAAATTCCCGAAAGATTGGATTAACTTTAAGGAGTTTTTTTTCATTGCTGTAAATCCCAAAACCCACTCAGTAATATACATATATATATATATATATATATATATATATATATATATATATATATATATATATATATTTGTTCAATGATCTATGTAGCACTATTTGTGTGTCTGTTCGATATTCAAAGCGATAGTTAGGATATGAGGTCTCGGATCGAGACGTGACCGGTGACAAGTCCCGTCTTCAAGATGCGCACAATTTCTCAGCTTGTAGATCTCAAGATTCAAACATTCATATAAATTCATGTACAAACGTTTGCACCTCTTTTTACCGAATATTTCCTTTTTTGAAGAGAGGAACATTCTCAATTGTTGATTGAAAAACATTATTTTAGCGGAAATGGAAAACCACGATAAAAAATTGAGGTATTTTTTAGTAATATATAACAGAAAAACAACTACTTTTTGGCTAAGGCATGCTGAACGTTGAACTTCATCTGATAGATTGATTTGTTGAAAATATAAACAGGATGTTCATAAAATCAGATGTGGAATCATCTGCGACTGACTTTAGTCACTATCTTCCATCGTCAAGATAACCTCTTGTGGGGTATTCATGTTGAAAAGGGAAACATTCTCAATTGAATATTGATAGAAATATTTTTCTGTGAATTGAAAAATCCACGATTAAAATGAAGTTATTTTTTGTGAATGTCTAACAGAAAACAACTACTTCCCTGGCTAAAGCCACGCTGGACATTGAACTACATCTGATAGATATTCTGAAAAGGCCCTAACTCAAAAGAAAAAATCTGAAATTGAAAATTTGCATTTTCATTCAGATAGTTATTTGATTTTCTCAATTAAGAACTCATAAAGATGAATGAGGCAAAGAAGAATGTTTTCCAAAAGAGGGTACTCACCAGAAATCATTCGTTTTCTGTTGGACATTCACAAAAAATAACTTCATTTTAATCGTGGATTTTTCAATTCACAGAAAAATCTTTCTATCAATATTCAATTGAGAATGTTTCCCTTTTCAATCTGATAGATATTGTGAAAAGACCTTAACTTGAAAGAAAAAATTCGAAAGTGAAAATTTGCATTTTCGTTCAAATAGTTCTGATTTCACTTTCAACCAAAGGAATCAGACAAAATCCTAGATAAATATAAGTGAAGATGAACTTTCACTTTCAACCAAAAGAATCAGCTAAAATTCAATGTTCAAAAAGTCCTCACCGTACGAGTGTTAATAACAATACGATATTATCACCATCTCAATAAATTGAAGTTCATATACCTATAACTTTTGTTCCAACACGAACACCATATAAATGAATTCAAAATTGTGTATTGTTATTCAAAGAACGTCCCAAATGATGAAGTACAACATTATTGCAGTTCTAGTTACAATTCGTTGTTGTCAAGTTCCAAATTATATTTAGTTGTTTTGTTAGAAACATCATGTGGTCATTAGATGCAAACTTGTGGCTGCTGTATTGACAATATTAGAAGTGAATTGAACAACTCAGCGAGTTAACAACTACATCGGAAATGTTGGCAGTGAAAGTAAGACATAATTGTTGTTGAATTTGACTACAATTTTTCAACAATATAAGAAGTTGAAAGTAGCAACTAATTTCCAACAGTGATAGCCAAAAAAGAGCAATGTCAACCCAATTGAGCATTTATTTTTGC
This sequence comes from Gonioctena quinquepunctata, assembly GCA_018342105.1. NCBI lineage: Eukaryota > Metazoa > Arthropoda > Insecta > Coleoptera > Chrysomelidae > Gonioctena > Gonioctena quinquepunctata. Next base: position 678 of record JAFIRS010007732.1, on the reverse strand, counting down.
AATTTTTTGCCAAAACTCGAGTGTTTTGAATCTATAGGTACATGTTATTCATCGACAACATCGGTTATAACTTTCAAATGTTTTATAAATTCCTTTTCTTTCTTTCTAGGTGAGTAAAGTAAGGAGCCGTTGATTTTTCCAATGAATGTCTATGCTTCATGAAATAAGATATTTCGATACCATTTTGTCATTTTCCATACTGGTTGAATATGGAATAATTTCACGAAGAATATTGCTCAGGTCCTATACAAATATTTTTGTTCAGGATTTGGGCCAGAGTTGTTCACAAATACGTTAAATACTTTTTATGATAAACTTGAATTTGCTCAGATTCTTTACAAAAGGAACAAAGATTGTATGTGTTGCAATTCATTTTCTTATTGAATATTTAATCAGCTTTGTTTTTCGTCAACAAGGCGATTAACTACAAGGGACTTGGTCACTCCACAGCCAACATTGATAGTGTTATTATAACTCATACAAGTATCAATACTTCTCCCTGTTTCTAGTAGAATAAAATGGAAGGAACGTTATAAAGAATAATAATAATTTCAGATTATTATATAAACCTTGTTTTACTAGAGCACTGGGAAGGATGAAAAATTCAATTTTCTCTTCTTCATTATGACATCCTCCCAAGTCTCAGCTTTTACGTCTAAAAGTTCCTGATTCAAAAAA
>JAFIRS010007731.1:0-22433 GCA_018342105.1 Gonioctena quinquepunctata | reverse complement strand
CCAGCAAACATCACCTAAATGGCGCTGTAAAGGCGAAATGCTTACCTTCCCGGCAATCAATCAATGGCCCATCTACTTCTACAAATCAATGGGCCAGCTCGCCCGCGTCCCACCGGCCGTGCCGCCGCCAAAAGCACCGCAAAAATAGCCAATGAATATGTTAGTGGAACACAACAGGGCCTCTGCTGGCACTTTCTGACCACTGCTGGCCCACATATGATGGGGAATCATCGGCAAGATGGTGGTCATTATATACAAAAATCGGGAAAACTTCAATGGTTTTATTGTTTACCCAGGCACTTCTAGACGGCGGTGATATACTGGACCACTTCTCAACACAATACTGGGCCATTTGTAACCCATTATATAACCGGTGATATATACATTTATAAATACGTATATTATGGCTAGCAAAATAGTATAGGAAAAAGTTGTTCAGAATTTAATAACGAACACAAACGTGAAAATTGTGACTTTTCCGGAAAAGTGTTATTTCCATTTTCTTTTAAATAGCCCCAAGATATAACATTACTTTTTATACAAATCTCTTAGATATGCCCTCTAGATACAATAATTAGTCTAGGAAACTCAGTGAATAATTTTGAATCATTATTTCTGTTCCTGAAAAATATTGTTGCAAATTTTAACATATTCATCAAGTTGTATAAAATGATGTATTTGCAACAAGAAATATAATTTTTAATAACCTAAAAATAGTAACATGAAATGACTACTACTTTACTGGTAATGCCTAGGTAAGTGAGAAGTTCTATTTCATGGGGTTGTTCTAAATTAACTGCAAAATATTTTTTGTTTCAAATAGGTCACAATTTCTTATTTGTGCTCATTATTTAATTTCAAACAACTATATACCAAAACATATTGCTATATTTATTCAAGATATGGGTGGTCTACTATTGATCCTAATCAAAACAATTCTTTGTATACTTCGTATAATTAGAGAGTTAGGGCAATACTGACCAACCATGGTTCATGTCATGCACCAACTTACTACAATAGTTGCACTTCAGTGAAGTTATTAAAAAAAATCCATTTGTTAGACTTTTTGGATATATTTATATATAAAATATATAGATAAATATTAAAATAACATATAAAATAAAATAAACAAAAATTAAATATTCTTCTATAAATAAACAAACAAACATAAAACAAATATTCTAATTTAATTAAAAAAATTAATTCCTAATCTTGAGACTCCTTATTGGCCCTCTTGGCCCTCCCTCCTTCCCTGTCAGGGGCATTTCGTAGCCAAACCTTTATGGTGTTCTCAACTTCAGTAAATGTGGCATTCTGGGCCATCGGATTTTTTCTTACACATACTGAAATCAAACGAAATCTACTGTTAATAAAATATTATACATATTATATAACAAAGAAAAAAATAATATTTTTGTCAGACACTGCCCTCTGGTATAAGAGGAACCGTAGGACAGACATGTGTATCGGGCTCGTTGGCCTTTATCATTACGGCGTAGCAACACTTGGTTGCAAGCAAAACAACAAACAAGCCCAGTCAGCAACAGAACCGTGACCACAAGACAAGAATCAACATCATTCACGGAGGCTACTTGCGTTTCAACCATCCCTTGCAACAAAATGTACACATTTCGCTACACTCTTACTGACGAGGGCCCTAGCCAAAGAGAAGTGTCCGACAAAAATGTCCTTTATTCTTATATCAGGGGTGCCTTCGACAATTCCCTTTTTTATAATAGAATTGATTGGGGATGCAGTCAGTTGGAGTTGGGTGGCCACAATTCATACAGTTCTCTTTTGTATATCTTTGCTTTCAGAAATTCTTTAATCCATTTTCAAAGACATCTAAAAAATTGTAATAGTAAAATATAAAAAATACTTAGTCAAAACATTTCTCATCTCCTATTTACATCGGAGTTTGAAAATGGAATAAAGAATTCCGAAACCTAAGATATACCCAACTGACGGGATTCCCAATGAATTCTATTATTATTAACAAGTCCAGTCAAAATGCACACGTTTATTTATATATATATATATATATATATGTTGAGATGGTTTCTCGGGATTCTCTCAGCGTTCTGTGATTTTGGTCCTTAAAAGGTCCGATTTCACGACGTTTCGGCAACATATGCCATCTTCAGGTGATGTCTATATATATGTATATTCACTCAAGATGATTGGGTGATTTATGATTTGTAGATTGTTTGAAATGAAGAAGTATAAGCAAATAGTGGAAGATGGATTTTGACTTACCATGAATGAGTGTATGTAATTTCTTCATAACACAGAATCCCACTTTGTTATTCCTTCCAGTCCAGTTCATAGTTAGGGATAATCGGTGTGTAATGAGATTTGTCAAGATCTTTCTTATGCCTTCAGCAGCATCTTTTCCACCGAATAATTGAAACTGGGAACACTGAAAATAGATAATAATAGAAAATAGGTAAGGTTAAGTCAACAAGATTCCGATGAAACCATCTCATAAAATTATTTTCATCAATCTAGGGTGTTTAAATGGAATGTGACAAATCGAAGTTGTTCTTTTTAGGTGGAACACCCAGTATATCATTCCACAATTAATGAGATTATCATCACCCTGACAAAACATCATTTAATTGGTTATCAAATGGAAATGATACAACCAAAATACTTTAACATATAAGTAATGAGTATAACGAAGACTGAACAGTGATTTCGAAAAAATATTCTCCTAGACACTAATTACTTATCTGTGGAAATTGTTTGGCCAAATCATTGCTATTTTTCAGCATAATCTCTAATCAATTTTACGAATAAAAATGATTTATGTTGGAGAAAGAATATTATATAGGATTCCAAATACTTACAGCTTTTGCAAAAAATTCCTCATTTTCTAGACGACTATTGAATTCTAGCAGTTCATCAGTAGCATCAATTGGTTGAAATGGTTCGTACACTTGTGGTAAATCATCTTTTTTTGCATTCAGCTTTATCAAATGTTTGAGGTCTATTTTTGTATTTTCCAGCTGCCTTAGTACTTCAACAAGTAAACCTACAATCGCATTCATTGTGAAACAGGAACCAACAATTAGATAATCTAACGGTCAATACATTTCTGAGCAATTTTAAAAATAACAGCTAAAAACTCCAGAAAAATGTATTAGTGAATATTCACCTTTATTTTCTTGGCACCCCCTACAGCTTATCATGCTCTTTGAATGACTCTGGTTATGGCTACTGCTTTGGCTATTGTTTTGGCTATTGTTTTGGCTATTGTTTTGACTATGGCTTTGGTTGGTACTCTGGCAATTGGTAAAGCTGCGGTTTTGAATACTTATAACTGGTGTTAGAGTAGTGAGTTTTTTCTTCGGCTGAGGAACCTTAGGTATTTCGATTTCTGTGTCGCTAAAGTCGGGTTCGAAATCAGAAAAATATTTTTTTTTTTATACCCTTTTGCAGGGTTGGAGTTCAGGTTCAGACTCTGTTTGAGATGCTTCTTCCAATCTTGCTAACTTAGCAGCTGCTCTTTCATAGTTAACTGGAAAAGAAAAACTGGTAATACTCACGAACGAAAATTGCCGAAACACATGTTTGAAAATACCTGTTGAGAATTTTATGATAATTGCACACTCTGTGCACTTATCCTCCTTCAGCTTTTCGTGATTCTTAATTAGTTTTTCTTTTTCTTTATCTGTTTTGAGATAAGATGGCCAGTGGCAATATAAACACCCATCTCTCTCATAGACCCATGAACTAGATAGTATTGTCCCATTACCATTTTTCTCTTCAGGAAATTCCACAACAAGAAATGCATATCTATAAAAGAAAATTCAGAGCACTTAAATGTATAAAAAACAACGAAACTTTCATTTTCTGAACAAACAATGTAGGTGGTAGGTGGTAGGTGGTCTTGGAAATAAAGAAACACTAATTTTACTGGCACAGTTTTTCATTTTAAATACCCATTATTTGCTGATTGTTTTTTGAGTTGGTCTTGCTGATAAAGTCAGAAAGTTAAAGTTAGTACAAAAACAGCTATTATTTTTAACAAATACAATAAATACATGGGATGTAGTATCGCCATATAGTTCCCTCTCTTTATAGTCCTTTGGCTCTCACGATGTTCTTTGAACCTACCTGAAAATTGGAAAACCCTCCAGTCTCACACATTCAAATCCACAGTAAAAGAATATCTATTATTCCACTGCTTTTACTCTATAGAGGAATATTTGGAAACTCCATTTGCCTCCCCATGTCTTTTCTCGCCACACTTAACTATATGATTTCATTACGTTCTCTTTCACTTGAGTGATTGTTTTAATGATTTAATTTATGATTGTTTTAATGTTCTAACTTATATGTGTCCTTGATTTAGTAAATCTAAGTACCTCTGTGTCAGTAACAATGTATTATTTTATATACTGATGTTTTATAATTTCTATAATTTTGACAATTATCTGACCTGCTACAAACACTTGTAAAAATGTGTAACGTTGTCAATAAATCTATCTATCTATCTATCTATCATCACAGGATTTTCCTTTTCATGAGAGCCTGAGGATAAAATATAAATAAAAAGCATTCCTGCATAGACATTGAAAGTGCAAAGATTGTGTATGTTGACATGCTTTCCCGAGGAACCAAAAAACTATTTTGTTCTTCATAAATTGATTATATCAATAAAATAAGGGTCTTAAAGTATTGATGAAGGACTTATTTGTAATTTGACATAAAAACGCATCAATTTGACATAATTTCTGCATTTTCAGTGACGATGGTACAGTAAAAAAAAAAAAAAAAAAATTTTGTTCTTCATAGTTTAATATATCATAATAAGGGTACAAATATAAGCACTGTGAGTTTTCAAAAGAACACCTTTGTGAAGTATATCGTTCACTGAATAAGTTAATTCTTCACCTGTTTCGGTGTTATCGAGCAATACTTCAAACAGAGATATAAGACTACTGCTTGTGGGATAATCTAAGAAAGGTTTAACAATTAGTAAGTGTCTTCCCTGTATATAAATTTCATCAGCCAGAACAAAAATAGATTTGATTAAAAATATGTTATTGTTATTTAAATAAACACAATTATTTCCCATTTCATCAGTCAGTGTGCAATTCTTAAATGATATTTTTTTATAAAACATTCCATTTTCACCAACTTTTCTATAACCTGTTCCTTTGATGTATATCTTATCAGACGTAGACTGAACTTTCATTTCTCTACCTTCGGAAATTCTGTTGACGACTTGCTGTAAAGAATGATTCGATTTAGAAGCATTGTTTCAGAAATGACAAGTAATTTTCAAAGTAAAAACAGTTAATTTCATTAAGAGATGAAATATTTTTAACTTCTTCTGCAAGATGAATAACAGAATGGACATTATAGATACAAAATCCTTGCCATATATTTGTATTGAATTGCTCACAAACAATTTCAACAACATGTCTGCATATTTATTATATTCGGGTTTAGTGATGCAGTTAATAAAATTGTCATACCGAATTTTAGCAACATGAAATTAGAAAAATTGTTTTGGTAAAATATCAATAGGAGGTGAGGAATATATAATAGGAATTGTCTATATTCAGTTGCTTTCCAATGATCCAAATCTTTCAAGGTCTTGGTTTTCTATTGAATTCAAGAGGCCATGAGTTCTTAAGTTCAAATATCTTTTTCCAATAAATTATATTTCTCAATTTTGAAACGGTAAAGACGACTACCATCCCTCCACAAATGTAACAATTTCTTAACTACCCCAAGACAAATACTATGCATGTAATCAATTGGGAATTTTGACACCATCCCAATATTCAGCTCACTCAATGGACTAGGACCTTTTTGATAGTCACCATAATCACCAGAAGCAAATAAATCATCTGTTCTTAAAGCAGCTTTTAAATCTGTAAATGTCATTTTATGATTAATGTATATCCCTTTCACCAAACACTTATCACAACCAACATAAGAATTATGACTTTTTGTATTCTTGATATATGCTCTGGCTGGAGTATCATAACAAAATGATCGACAAGCGATGCTAATTACACTATTCTGAAACACAATTCCATCATCTAAGTAACTTTTTAATTCCAACACAAATTCTTAAAAATAGAGGTTCAAAGGGGGTTTGCATGGCCCAGAGAATATTGCCACAGGGAATGGAGATTCATTTGGATATTCAGCTATTTTACATAGAATAGGCCAGAATGATTCTTTGGTGCTTTTATGAATAGGCAAACCATCTACATTGAAGTCAAGGGTACACTGCTTTCTGTCATCTTTGTACTTCTCCAAAATTTTGTAAATTCCACTCTTCAGTCCAAAGTAATAAAAAGTACCCTCCCCCATTACTGTCAAACAACCTTTTAATGGTGTACTGAGTAATGTCCGAGCATCGATAGGGAGATCTTCAACATTAGGTTCAGTTTTGAACCATTTTAATAACTGAGTAAGGGCTGTATGGGTAACATTATTTTGCAAAGCCCATCCGCTCAAGAACTCTCTAGAGCCAACAGCCTGTCCTGGAAGAGGCTCCACAATTTGAATATCATTCACCGGTATACTATATTCTTGAAAACCCTGTTCAGGCACCAACATATCGTAATTAATATCAGAATCAGAACTATAATTAGACGACATTGAATCATCATGTTGTGAATCTGAAGCATCCTGTGAATCGGAACACACTAGAAGCTCCTGTTCGTGTGAACATGAAGCTTCAATGTAATCCTCAAATTGAGTCCCAGTACTCCCAGTATCAAAAGATGATTTGATGAGTCGAGATTCATTATGAACTTCTAATTGATGGGCTGTTGATACAATATTTTCCCTAGCTATTAATTCAGCATTAATTGTGTTAACAGTAATATTGGTACTTTTTTTAACCAACCTATTCAAATGACGCTTGCTTTTTCGTTTCAGTGGAGTAGACATTACTAATGTTTTAATGCGTTTATTCATATGTTTACTTACTCCTTTGATTCTTCCATATGTGAACAACTGATTTCTTGAACAATATCAACGGCAAAACCACAGTAGAATTGCTGAAAGAACACTGTGGCTGTGCAAAACTGACAACGAAAATCACCGCTTCCCGCTTTACTACATACATAACCACACAAAACAATAACAAAGCAAATGGTGCCTCTAGCCTCTACCACAGTCCCCGCATTATCCACCTAGAAGTCCTCTACTCTCTTCGCGGGCTTGTAGCCGCGAAAATGCTGAACTCCTGAAATGGCCCAGCTCTGTAAATACCCTAAGGGCAGGTAAATGGCGTGGATGTGAAGGCCCAACACATTTTAAAGCGCAAAATACCGTAACGTAATTGCCTTTTATTTTCGTGCTATGGCCCGCCGTTTTTCTACCGGTGCCATCATTGTGCCAACAGTTCCAGCCGAGGCCCACCAGTTTACCGAACATTCATGTTTGCTGGGTTTACAATATACTTGATATACATATAAAATCATCTCCCAATGTTCATATTTTCAAATCAAAGCTAAAAAAATTCCTAATCAGAAAGTGTTGTTACTTATTAGATGATTTCTTTTTGTGATAATATATATTTTTTTTAACGTGTGTGAACTATTTAGTTAGTATTTTCATATATACATGTAATTGTTAACTTATCCTTTCCCAATGTAACTGTAATTTTGACGTTTATAATCATTTATGTAACCTGTGTGCATTTAAATATAAATAAATTTCCTGTGTGCATTTAAATATTATTTCGTTTCGTCGCAAAACTTACTTGAGTTTTTTTTCACTATAGTTCGTTTTTCTTAAAAAACAACTATATTCCCAGCTACGGAAGGCCAAACAGCTATATTCCCGGCTACGGATGGCCAAACAGCTATATTCCCGGCTACAGATGGCCAAACAGCTATATTCCCGGCTAAGGATGGCCAAACAGCTATATTCCCGGCTACGGATGGCATACATCTATTGTTAGTTATCTCTATATACAGACCACCATGTGGAAATTTTAATATGTTTGTAAAAAAGTTGGAGGACATGTTATGTGTATTTTTTAACGAAAAGCAAAAGCTAATATTAATGGGCGATTTTAACATTGATTTTCTATCGAATAGCAGAGAGAAAAAAGAATTAATTTCACTTCTTAGCTCCTTTAACTTAACCCTTACAATCAATGAACCGACTCGTATCACATATAGGTCAAGAACATGTCTGGACAACATTATAACAAACTTAGATGAAAAATTTGTGCTACAGTATTGCAATCTATGATTTCAGACCACACAGCTCAAAAAAATAGTTATAAATCAAACACCAAAAAGGAAAATAAATTTCAATGAAACGTCATTTCAATGATGAAAACATAAAGGACTTCTGTGACAGGTTGATAAGGCAAATTGGAAATGAATTTTACAAAAATGATAATCATGAAGGAACAAACAGTGGATCTCTTTCACGGATATATTTCTACACCACTTTAACGCAAGCTTTCCTTTGAGAAGAATTAATCCAATGAATAAAAAACAATTTAATAAGAAACAGTCGAAATCATAGAATGTAAAAATCGGCTAGATATCTTTTACACTATTAGTTCAACTGATCCAAGATACAATAATGTTTATAGAGAAATTAAAAAAGAGTACAATAACCTACTGACAACTGCTAGGGCAAGAAACTATCAAACACGAATTCAGAAATCAGATTGTAAAAATAAAACTCATGGCAAATCGTGAAGGAAATACAGGGAGAGGTGAATTGCAAAATGAAATAGAGGTTCAGGGGATTCTAAAGAGGTTGCAAATAATTTCAGTGAATTCCTTAGGAAACATTACAAACAAACTTTTGGACCAGTTGGGAATGCACCTTTGCTAGTAATATACTTTACAAACGATAAATCTATGTTTGTTACGCCAGTGGATGAACGAGAAGTTAGGGAAATAGTTGGATGTTTCAAAAATAAATTAAGCAGCGGCGATGATGAGGTACCTATCATTGTTATAAAAAATGTATCTATCATATTAGTACCCCTTTAGTTCATATTATCAATAATTCATTTAAATTTGAATATTCCCGAAGCTTTAAAACTAGCCTTAATCAAACCAATCCATAAAAAGGAGATAAAGCCCTAATAGAAAATTATAGACCAATAAGTATACTTTCTTCCCTTTCTAAAATATTTGAAACAGCTATGTGCAATAGACTCACAAATTTTTAACAAAATGCAATGCATTTAATGACATCCAGCATGGGTACCAGAAGGGTAGATCTACCCAGACTGCAGTCTTCCAGTTGATAAATAACATTTTGAAAGAACTTGAAAATAACAATTTGATATTGGGTATGTTTTGACTTATCAAAGGCATACGATTGCCTCAACCACGACATAATGCTGTATAAACTAGATAAATATGGAGTAAGGGGACCTGCTCTAAAATGGTTTAGGTCATACCTAAGCAACAGAAAACAAAAGTTGTGATTTCTAAAGACGGAGCTACGGTAACTCGGAAATCAGTCTAGTTCAAAACGGAGTGCCTCAAGGAAGCATAACGGACCTTTATTATTTATTATTTATCTAAATGATATAACAACTATCATTCAAGCTAACTGTCAATTAACGAACTATGCGGATGATACCAATATACTTGTGCATGCATCAACATGGCCTGACTTGATAGAAACATCCCAACACACTTTAAATAATGCTAACCATTGGTTTAGAACAAATAAGCAAATTTGGGAATAATGAAAAAACCAGTCTTGTTCTTTTTAAAACCAGCCAGATGGGATATACATCAAATGACATCATCTTGAATGATATCAACTTTAACATATCTTCTGTTACAAAGTTTCTGGGATTGTACATAGACGAAACAATGACCTGGGAGATACACATAGACAGTATCTGCAAAAACTCAACACGGTTTGTTACAGTATGAGAGTCCTAAAAAATACACCAATCTTTCTACCCAAAAACTGTGTACCGCGCAAACTTTGAAGGCCTCTTGAGGTATGGGGAAATTTTATTCTTTGGGGTAGTAGAGATTTATGTAGAGTATTCATCCAACAGAAAAGAATTTTGAGATTAATGATCAATCTAAAATAAAATGAGTCCTGCAGAGGCAAATTCAGAAACCTTAAAATCCTTACTACCTTTGGAATATACATACAGGAAGTGTCTTATTTTCTTTTCAAAACACACATTTGTTTGATGACTGCAAACCACAGATCATGTATAGCACAAGGAACCCCAATTACACTTATCCTATACATAGATTGACTATGAGTGAAAAGGGGCGTTTTACAACTGCCTCAAAATGTTTAACAAATTACCAGCTGAAATCAAAATACTAAACAATTGAGAACATTCAAGAAAGAAATATCCAACTTACTAATAGAGATAGAGCCCTATAGTTCTGAAGAATATTTAAATTGGAATGGGTAAACACTGAAATTAATTGCAAAAGGGTTCTGACCATTATTTCTGTTAATATTATTTTACATTGTATGTGTATTGTAATGTTCTTTGAAATAAAATTTGTTTATTATTATTATTATTATTATATACTCTTCGAGGATGATTGAAAGATTGATTGAGGAGTATCCTTATCTGTTCGGTTCTGTTACCTGAAAAGATTTGAGATTTTAAGTAAGTAGTTTTAAGTTAACATTATGCCTAATTAGGATGGGGACCAATTACTGTTAACACTCTGGGGTATTTGAGCATGAAGTGCCATATAAGATGTATGATGCTGTTGAAATAAAGTGAAAAAAACAGCACTTTCAAGGCGTTGGTGGTTGTGTTGGTGATAAATATGGTTGGTACATTTGTTAAGCGTCCTTTTTGGAGGGGGTCGTGTCGTGAAATGCCGCATTTGGCCCATTTCAGCAAATTAATGTTAAATATAATTTTTCATAAAATATATTTTGTATAATTCGAAAAAAAGTTCGAATGAAATCTAGAGGAAAACACTCAAATAAAATATTGTAATTGGAATTGAGGGTTACGCCCTCTTTGAAATTCCGACCAATACAAGCGCCTTGTCTCGGTATCGTATCGCTATCCCATCGTATCCCATCGTATCCCATCGTATCCTATCGTATCGTGATCATATCCTATCGTATCGTATCCTATCGTATCCTATCGTATCCTATCGTATCCTATCGTATCGTCTCGTATCGCCTCGTTTCCTTTCGTTTCCTTCCGTTTCCTTTGGTATCCTTTCGTATCGTATCCTATCGTATCCTATCGTATCGTATCGTTTCCTTTCTTTTCGTTTCCTTTCGTTTCCTTTCGTATCGTATCCTATCCTATCGTATATTATCGTATCATATCGTATCCTATCGTATCGCTTCCGATCTTTCGTCTCTCGTCTCATCTCGTCTCCTATCGATTCTATCGTATCCTATCGTTATATATACTGGAAGCTTGACTTACATCTATAAAATAAACATAAGTTTGCAATAGATAACACTTCACTGTTATAACACGTCACAGAAATCTCTTACAACCTGATTATCATCGCACATCGCTGTACCAAAGAAACTTCTATTGTACTGGTTGTAAGTTTTACAATATACTTGATATACATATAAAATCATCCCCAATGTTCATATTTTCAAATCAAAGCTGAAAAATTCCTAATCAGCAAGTGTTGTTACTTATAAGATGATTTCTTTTGTGATAATATATATTTTTTTAACGTGTGTGAACTATTTAGTTAGTATTTTTATATACATGTGATTGTTAACTTATCCTTTCCCAAGTTAACTGTAATTTTGACGCTTTTTAATCATTTATGTAACCTGTGTGCGTTTAAATGATGAAATAAATGAATATTCATATTATTATCCTATCGTATCCTATCTTATCGTTTCGTTTCCTCTTTCATTCCTCTCGTTTCCTTTCGTTTCATACGTATCCTATCGTATCCATCGTATCCTATCGTATCCTATCGTATCGTCTCGTATCGCCTCGTTTCGTTTCCCTTCCGTTCCTTTGGTTTCTTCTATCATATCCTATCAACAATTAAAACCCCTTTATTTCTGAAACTTGCATTCTTTATGACACTGATATTTAATGAGTTGAAACAGGTGATTGTTTCCATTGGAAAAAGTCGTCATCTGGTTCACAATACATTGTAAACATTTTGAAAAATCTCCCAGATAACACATTACAACTGTTAACCAATATTATTAATGAATCATTTCAATCAGGAATGTTTCCTGATTCTGAAGGTATCATTGGTAATACCGCTACATAAAGGTGGAAATCAGGACGACCCCTCGCATTATCGGCCTATTTCCCTAATTCCCACATTAGGAAAGCTTATAGAAAAACTAGTCAAGATAAGGATAACTGCATTTCTGACGAAACATAAAATCGTTAATAAAGAACAGTTTGGCTTTTCAAAGTGGCAAAGGCACTAATGATGCAATTTTCTCACTCATGGAAAAAGTTTATACTGGAACCAATAGTGGCGAGGTTGCTGCTGCAGTATTTTTTGATTTTTCAAGGCTTTCGACTGTGTGGATCACGAAAATACTGTTTGCGGAAGCTTCCTTACTACGGCTTCAGAGGAGTGATACTGAGCTGGTTCAGCTCATATTTGTCAGGTCGTAGTCAGATGGTGAAAACAAACCATCGCTCAGAAATTGGGAAAATACATAATGGTGCCCTCAAGGTTCAATACTAGGGCCAACATTGTTCCTCATCTCGTCAACGATTTGACAAGTATAAATATCGCAGGAAAATTCACACTATTTGCAGACGATACTACCATTTTTTGGCAATAGACAATGCAAATGATTTAACTAAAATCATATCCAATGATATGAAGACAGTAAAGAATTGGTGTGATTCAAATCGTCTTCCTCTAAATATTTCGAAAACTAATATAGTAACTTTCAGATGTGAACTTGACAATATACCCATGGGGAATGACATAATTGAGAACAAAAGTAGCTTAAAATTTTTAGTACATATCGATAGAAAACTAAAATTTGAAGACCATGTTTATGCCTTGTGTAACAAAGTGTCTTCTGGTTGTTATGCAGTCAGAGTAGTCGCAAATGAACTTGGTTCAACAGTAGCTAAGACTGTTTATTTTTCTGGTGGAATTCACCTGAGATATGGAATTTCATTTTGGGGCGTATGTAGTGTTTATCTACTACAAAATATTTTGATTTTGCAAAACGAGCCATAAGATATATGTGCAAATCAAAACGTAGAGACTTTGTAGATTACTCTTTACCACTCATGGAATTCTAACAGTGATTTCTATCTTTATAATGGAAACGTGTGTTTAATTAAAAATATTTGAACAAATTTCAATCCTTACCAACCCATTATGTGACAAGGCAATCCAACAAATTAAGTTGCCAATACCAATGACATCAGTCTAAAGGATTCCATTATCTATAATGGTTGTAAAATGTTCAACCATTTGCCAAAGAATGTAACAGAAATAAAATCTTTACAATGCTTCAGGAAGGCTGTGAAATGTTTTTTAAGTGATAAACCATACTATAATATACAAGAATTTTATAATGATAATTTTTAAATAACCAATCAATACTGTGATTTTAAATTTTATTTGGGGTATATTTCATTGTGACTTATATATTTTATTTATTTTTATATTTATAGGAATTTATGTTATGGGTTAAGACAAACTTTTTTTATTTTTTACTAGTATTTTGTACGACTTATATGTTTTTATATATACAAACTGACTTCATGTATTAAGTGAAAATTGATTGTTTTAAATGCATTTTATTTTTACATATAAAGTGCCTTATAGATTAAGATTAAGTGAAACTTTGTCCACAAGATTACTCTTATGACAATAAAGTATATTCTCTCTCTCTCTCTATCCTATCGTATCATTTCCTTTCCTTTCGTTTCCTTTCGTATCGTATCCTATCGTATCCTATCCTATCCTTCGTATATTATCGTATCGTATCCTATCGTATCGTTTCCGTTCTTTCGTCTCTCGTCTCCTATCGTATTCTATCGTATCCTATCGTTTATATATACTGGAAGCTTGCACTTACATCTATAAAAATAAACATAAGTTTGCAATAGATAACACTCACTGTTATAACACCCGTCACAGAAATCTCTTACAACCTGATTATCATCGCACATCGCTGTACCAAAGAAACTTCTATTGTACTGGTTGTAAGTTTTACAATATACTTGATATACATATAAAATCATCCCCCAATGTTCATATTTTCAAATCTAAGCTACAAAATTCCTAATCAGAAAGTGTTGTTACTTATTAGATTATTTCTTTTTGTGATAATATATATATATTTTTTAACGTGTGTGAACTATTTAGTTAGTATTTTTATATGTACATGTAATTGTTAACTTATCCTTTCCCAATGTAACTGTAATTTTGACGTTTTTAATCATTTATGTAACCTGTGTGCATTTATATGATGAAATAAATGAATATTATCATTATTATTATCCTATCGTATCCTTATCTTATCTTTCGTTTCCTTTCGATTCCTTTCGTTTCGTATCGTATCCTATCGTATCCTATCGTATCCTATCGTATCCTATCATATCCTATCGTATCCTATCGTATCATTTCGTATTGTTTCGTTTCGTTCCCTTTCCTTCCGTTTCGTTAAAACTTACCCAAGTTTTTTTTTCACTATAGTTCGTTCTTCTTAAAAAACAGCTATATTCCCGGCTACGGATGGCCAAACAGCTATATTCCCTGCTACAGATGGCATACGGATGGCATACATCTATTGTCACTCTTCAAGGATGATTGAAATTGATTGAGGAGTATCCTTATCTGTTCGCTTCTGTTACCTGAAAAAATTTGAGATTTTAAGTAAGTAGTTTTAAGTTAACATCATGCCCAATTAGGATGGGGACCAATTACTGTTAACAACTCTGGGGTATTTGGAGACATGAAGTGCCATATAAGATGTATGGAGCTGTTGAAATAAAGTGAAAAAAAAGCTCTTAAGGCGTTGGTGGTTGTGTTGGTGATAAATATGGTTGGTTACACTTGTTAAGCGTCCTTTTGAGGGTCGTGTCGTGAAATGCCGACATTTGGCCCATTTCAGCAAATTAATGTTAAATATTATTTTTCATAAAATATATTTTGTATAATTCGAAAAAAAGTTCGAATGAAATCTAGAGTGAAAACACTCGAAATAAAATATTGTAATTGCGAATTGCAGGGTTACGCCCCTTTTGAAATTCCGACCAATACGAGCCGCCTCGTCTCGGTATCGTATCCTATCGTATCGTATCATATCCTATCGTATCCTATTGTATACTAACGTATCCTATCGTATCGTTTCGTATCGCCTTTTTCCTTTTTCCTTTGTTCGTATCCTTTCGTTCTTTGTTTCCTTTCGTATCTATCTATCGTTTCCTTTCGTATCGTTTCCTTTCGTATCGTATCCTATCTTATTCTATCGTATCCTATCGATATATACTGGAAGCTTGCACTTACATCTATAAAAATAAACATATGTTTGCAATAGATAACACTCACTGTTATAACCCCCGTCACAGAAATCTCTTACAACCTGATTATCAATAGCACATAGCTGTACCAAAGAAACTTCTATTGTACTGGTTGTAAGTTTTACAATATACTTGATATACATATAAAATCATCCCCCAATGTTCATATTTTCAAATCAAAGCTAAAGAAATTCCTAATCGGCAAGTGTTGTTACTTATAAGATGATTTCTTTTTGTGATAATATATATTTTTAACGTGTGTGAACTATTTAGTTAGTATTTTCATATATACATGTGATTGTTAACTTATCCTTTCCCAAGTTAACTGTAATTTTGACGTTTTTAATCATTTATTGTAACCTGTGTGCGTTTAAATGATGAAATAAATGAATATTATTATTATTATTATTATTATCCTATCGTATCCTATCGTTTCCTTTCGTATCGTATGTTATCGTATCCTATCGTATCCTATCGTATCGTTTAGTTCCGTTTCGTTCCGTTTCGTTAAAACTTACCTGAGCTTTTTTTCACAATAGTTCGTTTTTCTTAAAAAACAACTATATTCCCGGCTACGGAAGGCCAAACAGCTATTTTCCCGGCTACAGATGGCCAAACAGCTATATTCCCAGCTACGAATGGCCAAACAGCTATATTCCCGGCTACGGATGGCATACATCTATTGTCACTCTTCAAGGATGATTGGTTGATTGAGGAGTATCCTTATCTGTTCGGTTCTGTTACCTGGAAAAATTTGAAATTTTAAAAAGTAGTTTTAAGTTAACATTATACCCACTAGGATAGGGACCAATTACTGTTAACCCTTCTGGTATTTGGGCATGAAGTGCTATAAGATGCTATTGAAATAAAGTGAAAAAAAGCTTCTTTTAAGGCGTTGGTGGTTTGTTGGTGATGAATAGGGTTGGTACATTTGTTAAGCGTCCTTTTGAGGGGATTAGTGCGGAAATGCCGCATTTGGCCCATTTCAGCGAAATTAATGTTAAATGTTATTTTATAAAATATATTTTGTATAATTCGAAAAAGTTCGAATGAAATCTAGAGTGAAACACTCGAAATAAAAGTATTGTAATTGCGAATTGCAGGGTTACGCCCTTTTGAAATTACCAATAATCTAGCCCTGTCTGGTATCGATTGTATCGCATCCTATCGTATCCTATCGTATCTTATCGTATCATATCCTATCGTATCCTATCGTTTCCTGTCGTATCCTATCCTATCGTATCGTTTCGTATCGCCTCGTTTCCTTTCGTGTCCTTCCGTTTCCTTTGGTTTCCTTTCGTATCGTATCCTATCGTATCGTTTCGTTTCCTTTCGTATCCTATCGTATCCTATCGTATCCTATCGTATCTTATCGTATCCTATCGTATCCTATCGTATCGTTTCCGTTCTTTCGTCTCCTATCGTATTCTCTCGTATCCTATCGTTTATATATACTGGAAGCTTGCACTTACATCTATAAAAATAAACATAAGTTTGCAATAGATAACACTCACTGTTATAACACCCGTCACAGAAATCTCTCACAACCTGATTAATATCCACGACGTTTACCAAGCAATTCTATTGTACTGGTTGAAAGTTTTACAATATAGCGATATACATATAAAATCATCCCCCAATGTTCATATTTTCAAATCAAAGCTAAAAAATTCCTAATCAGCAAGTGTTGTTACTTATAAAATGATTTCTTTTTGTGATAATATATATATTTTTTAACGTGTGTGAACTATTTAGTTAGTATTTTTATATATACATGTGATTGTTAACTTATCCTTTCCCAAGTTAACTGTAATTTTGACGTTTTTAATCATTTATGTAACCTGTGTGCGTTTAAATGATGAAATAAATGAATATTATCATTATTATTATTATTATCCTATCGTATCGTTTCCTTTCGTATGTTATCGTATCCTATCGTATCCTATCGTACCCTATCCTATCGTATTTATCGTATCGTTTCCGTTCTCTCGTCTCGTATCCTACCGTATCCTATCTTTATATATACTGGAAGCTTGCACTTACATCTATAAGAATAAACATAAGTTTGCAATAGATAACACTCACTGTTATAAACCGCCACAGAAATCTCTTACAACTGATTATCATCGCACTCGGCTGTACCAAAGAAACTTCTATTGCTGGTTGTAAGTTTTACAATATATTGATATACATATAAAATCATCCCCAATGTTCATATTTTCAAATCAAAGCTAAAAATTCCTAATCAGAAAAGTGTTGTTACTTATTAGATAATTTCTTTTTGTGATAATATATATATATTTTTTAACGTGTGTGAACTATTTAGTCAGTATTTTTATATATACATGTAACTGTTAACTTAGCCTTTCCCAATGTAACTGTAATTTTGACGTTTTTAATCATTTATGTAACCTGTGTGCATTTAAATGATGAAATGAATGAATATTATTATTATTATTATCCTATCGTATCCTATCTTATCGTTTCCTTTCGTTTCTGTATCAATCCTATGTATCCTATCGTATCCTATCGTATCCTATCATATCCTATCGTACCCCTATCGTATCATTTCTTATTGTTTCATTTTCGTTTGTTCCTTTTGTTCGTTTTGTTGAAAATTACCCAAGTTTTTTTCACATAGTTCGTTTTTCTTAAAAACAACTATATTCCAGTCGGAAGGCTAAACAGCTATATTCCCAGCTACGGATGGCCAAACAGCTATATTCCCAGCTACAATGGCCAAACAGCTATATTCCCGCTACGGATGGATACATCTATTGTCACTCTTCGAGGATGATTAGGAGTATCCTTATCTGTTCGGTTCTGTTACCTGGAAAAATTTGAAATTTTGGGTAAGTAGTTTAAAGTTAACATTATACCCAATTAGGATAGGGACCAATTACTGTTAACCCTTCTGGGGTATTTGGGCATGAAGTGCCATATAAGATGTATGATGCTGTTGGAATAAAGTGAAAAAAAAAGCCTCTTTTAAGGCGTTGGTGGTTGTGTTGGTGATAAATATGGTTGGTACATTTGTTAAGCGTCCTTTTTGGAGGGATTCGTGTCGTGAAATGCCGCATTTGGCCCATTTCAGCAAATTAATGTTAAATGTTATTTTTCATAAAATATATTTTGTATAATTCGAAAAAAAGTTCGAATGAAATCTAGAGTGAAAACACTCGAAATAAAGTATTGTAATTGCGAATTGCAGGGTTACGCCCCTTTTGAAATTCCGACCAATGGCGAGCCACCTTGTCTCGTCTCGGTCTCGCATCGTATCGTATCCTATCGTATCCTATCGTATCCTATCATATCGTTTCCTATCGTATCCTATCGTATCCTATCGTATCGTTTCATATCGCCTCGTTTCGTTTCCTTTCGTTTACTTTCGTATCGTATCCTATCTTATCCTATTGTATCCTATCATATAGTATCGTTTTGTATCGTTTAGTTTCCTTTCGTTTCCTCTCATTTCCTTTCGTTTCCTTTCGTTTCGTATCGTATTCTATTGTATCCTATCATCCTATCGTATCCTATCGTATCCTAACGTATCCTATCGTATCCTATCGTATCCTATCGTATCCTATCATACCCTATCCTATCGTATTGTTTCCGTTCTCTCGTCTCCTATCTATCCTATCGCTTATATATACTGGAAGCTTTGCACTTAATCTATAAGAATAAACATAAGTTTGCAATAGATAACAGTCACTGTTATAACACCCATCACAGAAATCTCTTACAACCTGATTAATAATCGCACATCTGTACAAAGAAACTTCTATTGTAATTGGTTGTAAAGTTTACAATATACTTGATATACATATAAAATCATCCCCCAATGTTCATATTTTCAAATCAAAGCTAAAAAAATTCCTAATCAGAAAGTGTTGTTACTTATTAGATGATTTCTTTCTGTGATAATATATATATTTTTTAACGTGTGTGAACTATTTAGTTAGTATTTTTATATATACATGTAATTGTTAACTTATCCTTTCCCAATGTAACTGTAATTTTGACGTTTTTAATCATTTATGTAACCTGTGTACATTTAAATGATGAAATAAATGAATATTATTATTATTATTATCCTATCGTATCCTATCTTATCGTTTCCTTTCGATTCCTTTCGTTTCCTTTCGTTTCATATCGTATCCTAACGTATCCTATCGTATCCTATCGTATCCTATCATATCCTATCGTATCCTATCGTATCATTTCGTATTGTTTCGTTTCGTTCCCTTTCGTTCCGTTTCGTTAAAAACTTACCTAAGTGTTTTTTTCACTATAGTTCGTTTTTCTTAAAAAACAACTATATTCCCGGCTACGGAAGGCCAAACAGCTATATTCCCGGCTACGGATGGCCAAACAGCTATATTCCCGGCTACAGATGGCATACGTCTATTGTCACTCTTCAAGGATGATTGAAATTGATTGAGGAGTATCCTTATCTGTTCGATTCTGTTACCTGAAAAAATTTGAGATTTTAAGTAAGTAGTTTTAAGTTAACATTATGCCCAATTAGGATAGGGACCAATTACTGTTAACACTCTGGGGTATTTGAGCATGAAGTGCCATATAAGATGTATGATGCTGTTGAATAAAGTGAAAAAAAAAGCCTCTTTTAAGGAGTTGGTGGTTGTGTTGGTGATAAATATGGTTGGTACATTTGTTAAGCGTCCTTTTTGGAGGGGGTCGTGTCGTGAAATGCCGCATTTGGCCCATTTCAGCAAATTAATGTTAAATATAATTTTTCATAAAATATATTTTGTATAATTCGTAAAAAAGTTCGAATGAAATCTAGAGTGAAAACACTCGAAATAAAATATTGTAATTCGAATTCAGGGTTCGCCCTTTTGAAATTCCGACCAATACGGGCCGCCTCGTCTCGGTATCGTATCCTATCGTATCATATCCTATTGTATCGTATCCTATCGTATCCTATCGTATCCTATCGTATCGTTTCGTTTCGCCTCGTTTCGTTTCCTTTCGTTTCCTTCCGTTTCCTTTGGTTTCCTTTCGTATCGTATCCTATCGTATCTTATCGTATCGTTTCCTTTCCTTTCGTTTCCTTTCGTATCGTATCCTATCGTATATTATCGTATCGTATCCTATCGTATCGTTTCTGTTCTTTTGTCTCTCGTCTCGTCTCCTATCTTATTCTATCGTATCCTATCGTTTATATATACTGGAAGCTTGCACTTACATCTATAAAAATAAACATAAGTTTGCAATAGATAACACTCACCGTTATAACACCTCACAGAAATCTCTTACAACCTGATTTATCATCGACATTTCAGCTGTACCAAAGAAACTTCTATTGTAATGGTTGTAAAGTTTTACAATATACTTGATATACATATAAAATCATCCCCAATGTTCATATTTTCAAATCAAAGCTAAAGGGAATTCCTAATCAGCAAGTGTTGTTACTTATAAGATGATTTCTTTTGTGATAATATATATTTTTAACGTGTGTGAACTATTTAGTTAGTATTTTCATATATACATGTGATTGTTAACTTATCCTTTCCCAAGTTAACTGTAATTTTGACGTTTTTAATCATTTATGTAACCTTGTGGTTTAAATGATGAAATAAATGAATATTATTATTATTATCCTATCGATCCTATCGTTTCCTTTG
The DNA here is from genome assembly GCA_018342105.1 of Gonioctena quinquepunctata. Classification (NCBI taxonomy): domain Eukaryota; kingdom Metazoa; phylum Arthropoda; class Insecta; order Coleoptera; family Chrysomelidae; genus Gonioctena; species Gonioctena quinquepunctata. Next base: position 1,319 of record JAFIRS010007731.1, on the reverse strand, counting down.
ATGTAATGTTATCGTATCCTATCGTATCCTTATCGTATCGTTTAGTTCCGTTTCGTTAAACTTACCTAACTTTTTTACTATAGTTCGTTTTTCTTAAAAAACAACTATATTCCCGCTACTGGAAGGCAAACACTATTTTCCCGGCTACGATGGCAAACAGCTATATTCCTCAGCTACGAATGGCCAAACAGCTATATTCCCTACGGATGGTATACATCATTGTCACTTCCGAGGATGATTGAGATTGATTGAGGAGTATCCTTATCTGTTCGGTTCTTTACCTGGAAAAAATTTGAAATTTTAAGTAAGTAGTTTTAAGTTAAAATTATACCCAATTAGGATAGGGACCAATTACTGTTAACCCTCTGGGGTATTTGGGCATGAAGTGCCATATAAGATGTATGATGCTATTGAAATAAAGTAAAAAAAAAGCCTCTTTTAAGGCGTTGGTGGTTGTGTTGGTGATAAATATGGTTGGTACATTTGTTAAGCGTCCTTTTTGGAGGGATTAGTGTCGTGAAATGCCGCATTTGGCCCATTTCAGCAAATTAATGTTAAATGTTATTTTTCATAAAATATATTTTGTATAATTCGAAAAAAAGTTCGAATGAAATCTAGAGTGAAAACACTTGAAATATAGTATTGTAATCACGAATTGCAGGGTTACGTCCCTTTTGACAATTCGACCAATGGCGAGCCGCCATTCTGACGCCGTCTCCTATTTAAGCGTGAGTTACCAAAGTCAGTTAGTCTTGCTCAGTTAATCTGAGAGTCAAGTCGCCATATTTTGAGCTCTGGCTGCACTTCGTTGACTATTCATATTGGTGGATTTGAGAAATAACTTTCCCAAGGAGCAGCTTGGACAAGTTGCATGAAATTCTCCGATTGGAAATCTTATTCGTATACATCGATAGAGGATAGCTACGAGTATCAAGTACTAGGATTATATTTTTACATCACATTGGTAGCGAAGCACTGTCCATTTTCAATTCATTCGGTATAGACATGGATTCCTGTAAATATGATGAATTGGTTGCCAAATATAAGGCACATAGTGCTCCTAAAAAAAATTTGACAATAGAACGTCATAATTTTTTGACAAGAGTTCAAAAGTCGACTGAATCCATTGATGATTTTCTAACTGATCTAAAAAATAAGAGTTTCTCTTGTGAACTGGATACGCTGCGAGAGAGTTTAGTAATGGATATGTTCATCGTGGGTCTGTCCAATCAAGCAATCAAACAAAAACTTCTACAGGAAGAGTCCCTGAATCTGGATAAGGCAATAAAAATTGCAAAAGCTATTGAAAGCAAGAAATT
>JAFIRS010007730.1:0-22433 GCA_018342105.1 Gonioctena quinquepunctata | reverse complement strand
TTTTCTGACGCATGCTCTATGAGGGATTAGGAAAAAACATGGTAATAATGAAGCATATACATAGTGTTACAAAAAATATATCACGTTCCGAAATTAAGAAAAAACATAGACATAATGAAGCATATACAGAGGGTTCCGGAATATCTCGTTCCGACATTAGGAAAAAATATGGCCATGATGAATCATATACAAAGAGTTTCACAAAAATTTATCACGTTCCGAAATTGAGAAAAAACATGCCCATAAAGAATTATATACGAAGTGTTTCAAATATAGAAAAAGCAAAAAGTACTTTTCGAATATGGAACTTATCTCAACATAACTACGTTGAAGTGTCATTTTTAAGTTCTAACGAAAGTGACGACGTCTCATCATAATATCGACCATATGTGGTCAGAGAGACAACAGACAGCCGACGTGAGATGCCGCATATCGCAGAGTATTTGACATGTATATTTTCTTCGCCGAAATACGTATTACAAGTACAACGAATTCACTAGGAAAGTCGTTGACAGTTCAGCTGGAATTTATTTAATAAATCATGTCCCACCGAAGGACTTTAAGACAAACTGAACACTCTATAATCAAAACTTATATCTGTAAGTATATAATTTTGACGAATGAATTCTGTTTTGTGCAACAATATCCACGTAATTTTGCATAACCTTCAATTTAATATTAATCTCTCAATGAAACGGCCGTTCTATAAGATTAAATGTTCTCCTATTTTATGACTAGCGATGCTTGTTTCTCACCGGAATTGTGGTTTAGTGTTGATATAATTTATAAACAACTCTCGGCAAGTTTCACAGAAAAATTGTGGTTTCACCACTGATACATGGCGGTACTTCGGCTTTTTCAGTTTACACTCTAACGTGGTTTCTGCGTCATTTTAGATATACATACAGGACAGTTTGTAATATACATCAAAGCTAAACATCTTTGATGTATCTTGATTAACAACAAATCACTATAGGTGGATATCTTACATTCACGATTAAAACAAAAAAGGTAGAATATAAATCTTTATTAACAAAATATGAAAATAAAAATATTTTGGAAAACAAGACGTCACAACATGTTTTTTTATTATATGTAGCTATTTATAGCTTAAGTATCCTCAGGAAGGGAAGGTATAACGGTTGTTAGGAAACCTTCAAATCGTTTTCCAACATTTTCAACAAAAAAAAAGTTGATTTCGATTTTCCCTGCCAAGTATTTGGCGTAAATATGAGGACCAAAAGAGTACCTGTCATATAACTCATCACACCGCTGAATTGCAGTGTCATCCCAACAGACATCCATGTTGTAATTCGTGGCATGCAAAGCATTCAAAGAAAGATCATCTAGCAGTTGTTCTAGTCTTTGGATAGATGTTTGTAAATCGGTAGTGAGATTTCTAGAAACCCTGGTGTATGCACTCATATCTGAAAATGTGTGGAATCAAACGTGCGACAGATATGGCCTGCTTAATTTATCAGAACACATCTAGTTTCGAAAGATTGCTGAGTAGATGTCAACAACAAAGAGCAACTCTCCTAATAAATTCATTTGGACAATGTTCAGTACGCTCCTAAATCGTCAAAGATTCCATTTCAGCGACAAACAGTACAGTTTTCTTCATTACTACTTACTTACTACATCAAGCTTTGGCATTTCGCTCCTCTATGTCGCCGTTACTGACGAATAGGGAGAGAGAGAGAGACAGTATTTTCCCAAGCCCAAGATTTCAGGTTAGATTTTTGTGGTATTTGATAAAGTGCATGGTTCTATTTTGTGAGAGGAATGATTTATTTTATATGAGTACTCATTAATTATAGTATAAAGAACAATACAATTTGAATTCATAAATGATATATGATTTCTGAGACACTCTTCGGAGGATGAGAGCTTTAGGACGAGATCCCACTGAAGAGCCATTGAGTGACAAAACTTGTGTATGCAGTGTGCACTTATTTAGGGAGGATAAGTTTGTGGTAAGGAATAAAATCAGATTGAGACCTGATGCTATCCCTCAACTGAGTTTACCCTATTTACCGTAAATCCAAACAATTCATAGTTTCAGTTAGTTTATAAAGAGGAACATCAGAAGTTCGATGAAGCGAGTAGACAACATATATAACATTTATTCATTTTTGAATAAATATATTCATCTTATGAAAATAAATTACTTATAGTTGTGCTGCACGCCTAGTTATTTGTATTGATTACATTTTTCAAAACCCATGTATTCATTTCAGGAGTTCTGAGATTTTGTCATCTACATCAGCAAACAGCAAGAATGAAAACATTTGGTCAGTTGAAAATCAGAATGAAAGGGATATCAGTTTGGTTAAATTTCACTCAGCTAAAGGAAACCTGCTTTCAGAAATCTCCTACGAAAACAAGGAAAATAGCACTATCGATTTGCATTGAGAAAGTTAGGAACTAATACCTATGTTAGGAACAATTCAACACAAACTTAATTTTTGATAAATTGCATTTTCTAGTAATTCCGAAATCCCGTAAAATAAATAAGATTGAAAATAATATAAAAAATGCAATTGTTTGAAATGTAATAAAAATCACAGAAAAAGGACTGAAATTAACTTTGAACGTTTATGTTTGTAATGATCACAAAATGCTGTAGTAGAATGATATATGAGTGACATAAACATTTTATTGCACTATTGCGATATAGAACCAGTTTTTTCAATAAATATAGTTTAATAAAGGTTTGTTTATTTGCATGAACGTAGAAAAATATATAACAGGCAAACTTCAAAATAATCTAAATGAATGTCGACTCCTCTTCCACAATCCTTCGGGGATTCTGAAACTTGAAAGCTAATATTAGAAGGTCAAAGAATAAATCAGTGAGAAAATTAAATATTAATTTCCGTGCAAAAAATGGAAGAAGTATTCAGTCTCATATATTTTATTTGGTTGACCATGTTTTCATTGGATTCATATTCCTAGCTGATATACGCCTTTATCATGACAGAGTGCCTTGATATCATATTACACTCAGCATAATATAATTCACCCCACACAAATAATATTCAAACCCATAATATTTAAAATTGAAATTAAATGTCAGAAATTTCTATTCAAATAAGTGATTCATGAATGATTTTTCAAACTTTCCCATCGAAATTTTTACTATGACTTTTGTATATATACATATATAAAGGGTAACTGAATAAGTGTAAAACATTTAAGGGGTGATTCCTCATAAAAAAAAAGATGGATTTTCATTCCGAACCCTTTTAAGATACACCCCCAAAGGGGGTACAAAAATTTTATAACAATTTTTTCACAAGCACGAAAAGTTACAAATTGAAATTAACCTGAGTTTGTACTACCAAAAGACACAAAAGAATTTTTTGGTTTACTTTTTTGTAAGGGGAAAAACCAACCCCCAAAATTTTTTTCCCCAATGAAATTTTTTTGTCTTTTTTTGTTTACCATTTAAAAATTTTTTCCGATAGCCTTTTATTCAAAAAAAATTTCCCCTTTTTTTTTTGCCCAAAAAAACCAGTAAGCAGAAAAACATTATTTTACGAAAACAGAGATACATCGTCAAAAATGCGAAAAACGAAACAATCTATTAGGGCCTTTAGCGATAGTGAAATTAAATTTATGACGCTGTCAGTTTGGGAATTTTCGAAAAATTAATATAATTGTGTGTTGTTGTTCTGTTCTTAATTTGTTACTTTAATAATTAATTTTTAAAAAAGGATACACAAATAAAATGTGATATCTTACGTTTCGGTCGCCGGAAATTTTAAAAGAACAAAAGATATGCTAAATTTACCCAACGGCAGCATCCCAATAGAATATTTGTTCGACTTCATAACTTGAGAATATGGTTCTTCAAAAAAAGAACGGGATTGTGGTCCCATCGGAAATAGAAAAATTGAGGAAGCGTATTAATTTGATTAAGAACAACCACTACCAGTCAAAAAGATTGTTTTTCCAGCAAATGTTGATCAAAGACGGATTTAATTTTGGAAAAACTCAACCCCCCACCATCCGCAACGGTACAGGCACTTTCCCCGGGGATTTTCGAACCGTCTTGAATTTTTCAATTGATGCTGGAAAGTTAAAAAAATTGGGGACTTTCAAAAAGATAAACCCGACAAAAATTTTTTCGGGGCAAATTTTAATTTTTTCAATTACCCAAAATTGATAAAACCCCCCCACGCATTGTCAAACCCACCATCAAGAACAGTTTTTCCCTTTAAAGTGTGGCCGGGTTTTGGGGGTTTTTTGGGCCCCTTTTTTTCCCGCTCGATTAAATGGTGGGCAACTTCAATTTTAAGAAAGGGATCCAGACCGCTGGGGGAAATTCCCGTCAGAAGGAAAAGTTTTATGATGATGGGGCCCCCGCCCATTTTTTGTCAAGTAACCCTCAGCAAACAAACATATGAAATCAGTGGATAGGTCGGGGAGGGCCAATAAATCCCCTGATCCCCCGGGCCCCCAACCCCGATTTTTTTGGGGGTTTTTCCCGCATTTGAAAAAAACCCTTTTTGCGATGTAGGGGACTTAAGAAAACCGCATCATCGTGCGGTAAACCGAGACCCAGGAATATTTGAGCGAATACGGGTTTCAAGGGCCAGTCTAGACGCATGGTAATGTTTAAGGTAGAATATTGAAATTCAAATGATTTCACATGTTGTGTGTTTTGTTATTAAAACTTTGTTTTTTTTATTACCCAACGTTTAATGCGGTACAATTTTCAAAATAAAAAAAAAATCCAGTTCGCATTTTAATGTACCCCGTAGTTTTTCAAAAAAAATTTTTGCCTTACTGGTTTATTTTAAAACCCCAAAAGACTTTTTTTTTTTAAAAATGAAACAGGCATGGAAAAAGAATTTTTAAATGGAAAAAAAAAAAAGAAAAATTAATTGGGAAAAAATTTTGGGGTTGGTTTTCACCCCCTTAAACCAAAACCAAAAAATTAAAAAAGGTTTTGAGTAAAAACGTCAGGTTAATTTCAATATTGTAATTTTCAGTGCAAAAAAAATTTTTTAAAATTTTATGCCCCTTTGGGGGGTTTTTAACAAGGGATGCCCCAATGAAGTTTCTTTTTATAAAGTCCTATCTTTTTGATGAGGAATACCCCTTAAAAAAGTTTTTCACTTATTCAGTTCACCCATATATATAATATATATATATTTTTTATAATATAATATATATATATAATAATAAATATATATTTATTTTTATAAATTTAGAAATAACGACTGAGAATTTAAAAAGGGGGAAAAGGGGAAAATAAAATTTCAAAAAACTCTTCAATACGAATTTACATATTTTGGGAAAAAGTTTCAAAATTAAACGAAACCCTCGGTCCAACGTACAAAGAGTTTTCATGTTCAACATTTGGCTGACGAAGACCCCTGTTTTTCCCCCAAAGTTTATATATTCCAATTCCAAATGGGAAAACCCCAAAACAAAAAAATTGCCGAAAAAAAAAAAAAATAAAATGATTAAAAACCCCCAACGATAAAAAAAGGTCGGCCCGTCTACCATGATTTTTTTATAACCCAAAAAAAAAAATTGAAAAACCCGCGGAAATACCTTCCCAAAATTTTTTTCAAATAAGTTATTTAACCAGTCCAGCCCCCGGGCACCCTTTTTCAACCATATAAAATATATATTATTTAAAAAAAGGGGGGGGCCCCCCTTTGTAGGTTTCCATAAATTTTGTTTTTTCCCTTTTTTTTTGTTTTTTGCCCTTTTTTTTGGTTTTTTTTTTTCCCTTGGGGGGGTTTTTTTTTTTTTCAATTTTTTTTTTTATGCAAACCCCTTTTTCTTTTTTCCCCAGTTTTTTTGGGCGGGTTTTTCCCTTTTTTGGGGGGGATTTGAAACCGTAAACCCTTTTTAGGGAAAAACGCGCTTTTGGGTGGAAGTCCCCGGCCCCTTTCCCCGCCATTTTCCCTTTTAAATTTTTCCAGGGGTTTTTTTTCGGAGCTAAAAAACGACATTTGGCCCCCTTTTAAACCCCCGGTTGGGGAAATTCCCCAAAAAGGGCCCCGGTTTTAAAACCCAAAAGGGAAGGGAAAAAGGGGAAAAAAAAAGAAAATTTTTTTTCCCCATTTTTTTGGAAAAATTTTTTTCAAAAAACCCCCCCAAAAAACCCTTTTACGGGCCCGGATGAAACCCCTTTGCCATTGCGGAAGAAAGTTTTAAAAATTTTTAAAATTTTAAAACCCCCTTTTTCCCCCCAAAAAGGAAAAGCGGGGGCCCCCTTTCCCGTGAGGGCCCTTTTTTATTTTCCCTTTCGGAAAAGGGGGCCGGGGGTTTTTTCCCTTTTTCCAAAACCTGCCCAAAAAATTTTTTTAGGATAAAAAATTTTTTTTTTCAGGGCCCGGGTGCGACTAAAAAGTTTGGGAAAACACGGGGTTCATTTTTTTTTTGGCTGGGTTCCCTTATTTTTTTGCTTTTTAAAATTTTCCCTTTTTAAATTTTAAAACCCTTTTCCCCCCATTTCTTTTTATAAAATTTTTTTTAATATTTTAAACCCTTTTTAAAAAATATTTTTTAAATTTTTGGGGTTTTTACCGGTTTTTTTTAGAAAACCCCAAAAAAGGGCCCCAAAATTTGGGAAATTAAAATTTGGGTTTTAAAAATTTTTTTTAAATTTTAATTTTTTAATGTAAAAACTTTTAAAAATTTTTTTAAAAGAAACAAAAATTTTTATTCGGGGGGTTTTTTTTTTTGAAAAAATTTGCGAATGAAATTTTTTGGTTTTTAATTTTTTTAAAAAAAATTTGATTTTAATTTTTTTCAGGGCCCAAAAAAAACAGTTTTGTTTTTTTCTACCCAATTTTTTTTTGAATTTTTTAAGGGGTTTAAATTTTTTTTTTAAAAAAACCTTTTTTAATTTTTTAAACATTTTTTTTAAAATTTTTCTTGAAAAATTTTTGGGTTTTTTTTTTTTTTGCTTTTCCCCAAAAAAGTTTTATTTTTGAAGAAGTTTTTTTTTTTTTTTAAAAAAGGGAAGGTTTTTAAAAATTTTTAAAAAAATTTTTTGATTTTTTTTTTTTTAAAAAACCCAAGAGTAAATTTAAAAAAAAAAGTAGTTTTAAAATCGCCCTTTCTTTGGGAAAAATTAAATTTAAAAATTAAAATTTTTTTAATTTATAATAATTTAAAAATAAATTTTAATTTTTAAAAAAAATTATAAATTTTTTTAAAATAATTTAAAAATATAAAAATTAAAAAAATAAAAATTTTTTTTAATTTGGGGTTTGGTTTAAAACTGTTAAACCTTTTCGGGGAGCCCTTTTTTTTTAAAATTTTTATTTTTAAAATTTTGGGGAAAAAAAATAAGAAAATTGTTAATTGAAAAAAATAAACCCTTTAAAAAAAATTATAAAAGGGGTTTTTCCCCCGGGCATTGGGATTTTTTAAAAATTAAAAGGGGAAAAAAAAAACCCTTTTAAATTTAAATTTTTTTTTTTTTTAAAAATTTTTTTCTTTTTTAAAAAAAATTTTTTTAAAAAACGTTTAATTTTTTTTAAAATTTTTTAAAACCCCCGGACTTTACCAAAATTTTTTTAAAGTTAAAACATTTTTTGAAAATATTTTTTCCTTTATAAAGTTTTTAAATTTTTTCCCCTTTTTTTTCAATTTTTAAATTTTGTAAAATTTTAAAAAAAAACTTTTTATCCCCTCTTTTTCAAAAAAAAAACCTTTTAAAAAAAAAAAATTTTATTTTTAAAAGTTAAAAAATGTTTTAATTTAAAAAAAAATTTTGGGAAGTTAAAATATTTTTTGGAAAATATTTCCTAAAAATTAAAAAAAACCAATTTAAAAAATTTAAAAACTTAAAATTTTTAAAAATTTTTTCCAAAAAAAACCCCAAATAAAAAAAAAATAAAAGGGTTAAAAAAAAGGGGAAATTTTTTTCAGAAAAAAAATTTAAATTTAAAAATTTTCAAAATTTTTTCAAACAAAGGTTTTTAATAATTAAAAATTTAAAAAAAAAAAATATTTTTAACATTTTATGAGAGTTTAGACCTGTTGTTAGTTAGTTCGTTGTTTTATCACAGTTTGGGAATCCCATATGTATACTTCGCTTAAACTGTGATAAAATTTATATCGGGCAGACCGGTAGGGATTTAACAGGTCGCAAAGCATCTCATAAGAGTGATTGTAAAATTAAAAAAAACAGTTGTGCATTAGCTGAACATAATATAAATTCTATTCATTTTAGTAATTTCAACAACCCTTCCATTTTAGCAGTAGAGAATAACTTCCACAAAAGGAATTTCCTTGAAATGGTGTTCATAAAAAATGAACCAAATAACATGAATGAACGTTCTGATATTTCCAAACTTAGTGTCATTTATAATTACTTGTTGAAACTTGATTCCAATTAAAGTTTTGAAAGTTAAAAAAAAAACAAACTGCTTAGTATTTCTTGATTTTTTCTCTCATTTGATAATGTTTGTCATATAGATTGGTATTATTCCTTTTGTTCTGTGGACAAAACACATGTTTCTCCCATGACATTTCGACTTTGACATATGACACTTGACACTTCATGTCATGCATTACTTGTCATCCACCATTTTTTTTTAGTCATGCTTTAACCATGTGGTATTTTGTACTTGTAAATTTTTTTAAATTTTTTTTTTTTTTATTTATATATACTAGTAGTGTTCCATAGTGATATGATTTTGAAAACTACTTCAATCACAAAATGGTGATTAGATCGCTGTCTTCACTCAACCTCACCTTAGTAAGTTCTTTAGATTTGTTTGCAATCGTATTTCACAGTGGTATTTCCTTTTTTCACAGCTGTCTTGATAATTAAAATAAACATTTTCGAAAGCTTGACCAAATAAGAAAGAGTTTTTCTTTTCTCATTGGCCATTAAATTTGACTGCAACCTCAAGGAATATCCTTTCTACAAAGTTTATTTCAAATTCATAGTTATTTATATATATATATATATATATATATATATATATATATATATATATATATAAACAGTGGGGAATAACGGGGATCTTCAGTCAGCACAAGTGTTGAACTATGAAAAACTCTTTAATACGATGGACCATAAAATATCATTCGAGGAAGCACAAGTTTTACATTCAGAAAAAAATTTTCTAAAAGATTATTTCTTGGAATGATTGAAATTAATGAATCCATCAAAATATGAACAAAAAATCAGATATCGAAAATCTTAGCAAAATCTACAGTTATCTTCTACAAATGGATTGAAACTGATGATTCTCAAAGAATATAATATAAACATTAACACACCCACTACATATTTTATATTTTTCTGACGATTAATCATAGGTTGTCATTTCAAATCCTTCAATGTCACTCGAAGCGTCGAAGATATAACACCATTCCGACAAATTTTCACATATTTTACGTTTTTTCTTTAAAGTTAATGTTCATTTATCATCCACTCAGATCACTGTGAGTACTTCCTTCATTTCAAGTATTTTTTTCACAATAATGTCATTTACATATTTTAGGACCCTGAAGAAGTTTCATGATTGAAACGGAAGCTCGGTCCATCGTATTAAAGAGTTTTTCATAGTTCAACACTTGTGCTGACTGAAGATCCCCGTTATTCCCCACTATTCATACCAATTTTCAGTCGTTATTTCTAAATTTATATATATATATATATATATATATATATATATATATATATATATATATATATATATATTTATATATATATATATATATATATATATATATATATATATATATATATATATATATATCACAACCGAAACTTTTAGGGCCAGGCTTCGATTTGAGCTCCAGAACAGTACTTCGAAAATGGAATATACATTCTAAGCTCTGTCGTTAATTCATTTAAAGTGCAAACAAAATCCTTAGAATTAGTTATGGAAAATTGTCGGAGAGAAAGTCCAACTTATTGATTTTATAAACTTTTAAAATGTATTATATTAGCAATTCCACTCACCTGTATTGGTGCGGCAAAAAATCGACAGCCTGTGACTGACCACACAACATACAAACACGATTCATTTCAATAAATACAAAACATTGGTAAATATAACTGAGTAAATGTTCAAATAGTTTTGCAAAAATAACAATTCACAAATCATAACCTCAATCGGATTGAAAAGCATTACAATTTTCCAATTGGTTAGAAGTTTCATAAGTGAAATGTCCGTATTCCGCATCGGTGTGCAGGTTGCCTAAGGTTGGAGAATGCATTTTTGTAATGGCGAAACAGATCAAATGCGTTGCGCTATGCCAATTTGTCACCATCAATTATGAAAAATTTGAAGTAGTATGCGAAAATCTCTACTGAAAAGTCTAAACAAAATCGAATCAGTGCATACACTAGGGTTTCTAGGCATCTTAATCGGTAGCCTGAGGGTAGTGCTCGGCAGCATAAAACATCCACATTCTTCAGGTACTGTATAAAATAAATTAGAAATCTAAACAAGCATATATATATATATATATATATATATATATATATATATATATATATATAAGGTGTCCCTGGACTTCCTCTTTTCCTTTCGGAAATGTATAGATGGGGTCAAAATATCACCAGTACTTCATATAACTTTTGTTCCTAAAAGCTTTCTTTACCAAGTTACGGGCCCTCAAAGTTACAAAATGAAAAATGTTTTTCTTTGATAACTTTCAAAGTGAATATTCAAAATCATCTAAATTTTAGTGATCTACTAAACAAATAAATTCCTTCGATGAGCTTTCATGCAGGAGTCAGTTGTTTTGCTACAAAGTCAGGAACGGACTACCCCCGATGGTCCACACCCCAAAACTTTGGAATGACCGGGATTTGTCGATATGTTTACCTGGACAATTTCCTGAATGAAAGTACTCGTGTGGAAAGTCGATAGGAGCAACGATTTTTGATAAAAATGCATTTTTATTCGACGACATCCAACCTGAGATGTCTTAGCATTATTCGAAAAGATTAATTTGTAATGAAAATAGAAATGATAGGTACAATGTTCATAACGAATTTCTATCATGCAAACACGTTTACCTTACAAAAGTCATGGTGTAAATAATCAATCGCAAGCCTCAAGAGCAAACAGAAATGCAAAATTCGCTACAAAAACTCTCGATATGACCCCCGTCTCTCTCAATACATTTTCTTAGTCGGCGCAAACACCCTCTGTGCACATGGAATAGCATGCCAGGGTCGTTTCGTATGGCTGCACATGTAATGTAATTCTATTCAACAAGATATCTCTGGTTTGAATGGGTGTAGCGTGAACGAGTCTTTCTAGATGCTCCCACAGAAAGAAATCCACTGGATTTAAATCCGGAGACCGCGGTGGCCATGAATATGGCCCACCTGTACCAATCCATCTATTGGGGAAAATCTGGTTCCGATGGTCCCGCACAATCAATCTAAAATGAGGAGGAGCGCCATCATGCATAAACCACATATCTCTCCAGGTTTGCAATGGAACATGTTCCAAAAGACCATTCAAATCTTTCTGAATGTACTCCAAATAACGTTCTCCATTCAATCGGTCATGTAGAACGAATGGTCCTATAAGATGGTTTCCTATGATACCAGCCCAAACATTCACGTTGAATTGCCGTTGGTGTTTGGTTTGCAATATCCCATGGGGATTTTCTTCGGCCCATATGTGGAGATTATGAGAGTTGATTACTCCATCTCAACTGAAACGTGGTTCATCAGTGAATAAAACTCGAGTAATAAAAGTCATATCCTCTCTTTGCTTATCCAGGAACCAATTGGCATATTCCAGTCGTGCAGGAAAATCTTCAGGTGTCATGACATGTACCTTCTGGATGTGATATGGGTGGAGCAGTTGTTCCCTAATTATTCTATGAATAGTGGACTTGGATGTATGGAACTGTTCTGATAGGTTTCTGATGCTCATTGAAGGATCATCAGCGACAGCTTCCAAAATAAAACAGTTACAACTCTTAAAAAAAGTTGCAAAACATTGAATAACATCAGCATTGAAAGGGAGCTTAGGAAAATGGACACCGCCCTGACGCAATGTAGAAGATGCCAGGGCTGGGGATACGCAACCCTTAACTGCAATCTCAAGCCTAGGTGCCTCAAATGTGCAAAAGAGCACCTTACTTCCACCTGCAAGAAAAGCCCGGATGTCCCAGTGACTTGCGCAAACTATCTGCTGAATCACCCGGCAAACTACAAAAAATGTGAAGCATATTTAAAATAGTTAGCTAAGAAGGAAGCCCAAAACCCTACACAGCCTAATGAAGGTGTAGGGATACAAGGACATGCAAGAACAAATGACAAACCAAGAACGTACCCCCACCCGATGGGAGGCCAGAGAGGGAGCGTTACGTCATGGCAAAGATACCCGAGAAGAAATGAAGAGCCAAGGGAAGCGGGAACCCATTCCAGGGGAAACCAGGATGGAGGCCCCCCACCGCAGACACAGGCTCAAGCAGACGCACAGAAAGAGTTGATCAATATATTGACAAACCAGACAACAATAATTACACAAATACAGAACACCTTAACGGTGCACACACAAATCATACAACAGCTTGTCATTATGCTGAAGGCGATTGCCCCCCGGGACGTGTGGGATGGGTGGCAAATGCCGCCCTTATCCCCGCCCGGCCCGGAGGGGATGTCGCCAGGGACAGAAATGACAGACTGAACAAATAATTGACTCAAATTAAACAGCGGACTCAAACAAAACCCACAAATCGAACTAGAAACTCTAATAAACACAAAAAAAAAAAAAAAAAAAACAATTGACTCAAAAACCAAAAACTCAAAGAAAACACAAAACAAATACTCAAAATTGTAAAACTCAAAACTCACTCAAGCTCAACGACTCAAAAACAAAAAACTCAAAGAAAACTCAAAATACTCAAAACTTGTGAAACTCAAAAACTCACTCGAGCTCAATACGGACACAACCCCTTTACCAGGTTTTATAAACTTTCCTGGAAAACTACTGCAAAACAAAATACACAAACAGCACAATACAAAACGAAAAACACTACAAACGTTGGCATGAACACTATGTAGGAGGCCGAAACAACCACATAAATTAACTTGTTCTTACTAGAAACTAGGATCTGTATATATTGTATATAGCATGTAATTATAGGGTCTAGATTAAGACGTGAATTGTAACTAGAGAATAATTCAAATAAATACTATTGGATGGATGGGGTTCAGATGGTCCCGCACAATCGAACTGAAATGAGGAGGAGTGCCATCATACATAAACCACATATCTCTCTGGGTTTGCAATGGAACATGTTCCAAAAGACCATTCAAATCGTTCTGAATGAACACCAAATAACGTTCTCCATTCAATCGGTCGTGTAGAACGAATGGTCCTAAAAGATGGTTTCCTATGATACGAGCCCAAACATTCACGTTGAATTTCCGTTGGTGTTTGGTTTGCAATATCCCATGGGGATTTTCTTCGGCCCATATGTGGAGATTATGAGAGTTGATTATTCCATCTCAACTGAAACGTGGTTCATCAGTGAATAAAACTCTAGTAATAAAAGTCATATCCTCTCTTTGCTTATCCAGGAACCAATTGGCATATTCCAGTCGTGCAGGAAAATCTCCAGGTGTCATGGCATGTACCTTCTGGATGTGATATGGGTGGAGCAGTTGTTCCCTAATTATTCTATGAATAGTGGACTTGGATGTATGGAACTGTTCTGATAGGTTTCTGATGCTCATTGAAAGATCATCAGCGACAGCTTCCAAAATATTTTTCTCCAATACAACGGTACGCACAGCCCTAGGAGCGCCCTCATCACCTCGTTTTGGCAAAACTGAACCTACAATAATATCGAAATAAAACAACAGGCTCCAATTAATTATCCATTAGACATATCTGTCTCCCTCAAGCTGCGATCGACACGCTCGAACGTTTCTCTTGCCGGTAACGTTGGATTGGGAAAATGCTCGGCATACAGACGACGGGCTTCTGCAGCATTACCAAATGCTCGTCCATACAATGCATGCATATCTGCATATCCGTTGAATGTAAACTGTTTGGCCATATCAAAACACTTCAAACTGTCCTATTAGAATATTGACAATACAATGACAACGCACTACTCAACAAAATGAAATCGCATTCCAGTTGTAATTTTTTATCCACACTAATTTTCTTTCTTTCTACAAGGTGTTTTTGTCAACATCTGTGGAAGAAATGGAACATAAATTTATTCACCGGATATTTTTCACCTATTCATGTGCAGCCGTTTTTGTAGTTTATTCGTTTGCTTTTTATTAGTTATGTCTTCCGATGTGTGTTTTTCCAGCTAAATTTACCTTCGGGTTAAATATTTTCTCCCATGAAATTATACTTATCAGTGACACTCCTCAACATTTAAGCTGTGAATACGAATTTGCAACATCCAAATGTTGAGTTTCATGAGATTCAGATAACACCAACACGAAACGTGCTTATTCCACGCGTATATACAAAATATGGACTGAATTCGATATTTCATAATGGAGTAGCTTGTTAGTTCAAAAACACCACGTAACTTGATATTTAATTTGAAAAAATATCTACATTGTGAATGAAACTTTCAACTAGGTACTGTACTTTTTGTTTACGACTTTACTCCAGTAAATTTTGTATTATCCCTGTTATAAATGTTGTTGAATTAACGTTAACATTAGTATTTCTACTGTGAACATTTTTCATTTCAAATAATGGTGGACGATCGGGTTTGATGTCGTCGAGTAAAACTGCATTTTTATCAAGAATCGTTGCTCCGATCGACTTTCCACAGGAGTACTTTTATTCAGGAAATTGTCAAGGTAACCTTGTTTTGTTAAAACATATTGACAAATCCCAGTCATTTCAATGTTTTGGGGTGTGGACCATCGTTCCTGACTTTGTAGCAAAACAACTGACTCCTGCATGAAACCTCATTGTTTAGTCAATCACCAAAATTTAGATGATTTTGAATATTCACTTTGAAAGTTATCAAAGAAAAACATTTTTCATTTTGTAACTTTGAGGGCCCGTAACTTGGTAACGAAGGCTTTTAGGAACAAAAGTTATATGAAGTACTGGTGATATTTTGACCACATCTATACATTCATCAGAGGAAAAGGGGAAGTCCAGGGCCACCCTATATATATATATATGTATATATATATATATATATATATATATATATATATATATATATAAAAAATTATTTATTTTAAACAGATTTAATATCATTGAAAAGACTTCGTAACCCCCATGCCTTTTATAGGCTTAGTCATAAAAAAAGATATGTATGAAAAACAGAAACTATTATTGTGAATAAAAGTAAATATGATTTTTTTTGCAGATACGGCGATATCTGTTGAAATATAGTGCGTTTTGTATATTGTAATGAAATTTCCACAAGAGCTCATCCCTTATCGATATAAGAGTTCGTTCTGAGAACTAGATATCGTTGTAGGGGTTCTGAATTGGCCTATTAACGTAATGGTTTGGGCGTTTTAAAGAGGAAGATCTATACATCGGCATTCTCTTTAAACGTAACCCTGTATCAAAATACCTCAAGGCCAGAGTGATACATAAAACTTCACAAAAAAGCAAGCCAAACAGAATGAGTTTTGAAATTTTAGGGTATCTGTACAGACCATTACCCTTACGACCCCCGGAGCAAACACAAAACGATTTTTCAAAAAGTTTGACAGGCGCAGCGGTGGAACAAAAGCTGAAAATTGTGAAACATTTTTGGCATAGTAAACCAATCTGTACGCATATCATTTTTGTCGATATGTTTGGAGATTATAAATAAAATTTAATAATTTGGGTGATTTGTGTTTACCAAGAGGATCGTAGAACATTCGTGAGAAGACAGCAAAAGACACCGGTTGCTGATTTCCATAGTGCACACTACAAAAAATGTCTACATCTTGATACCACTGTTTTAATAATTAATTAGTATCATCATCAGCATTATTAAGCGGTATATTTTTAACAATGTCTATTGCCCCTTGTTCCCAATCTGGGAACAGCAAACAGAACAGATACGACGGTAAAATCTGAAACTAAAAACAATTCCAAATAGGTACGTCTAAAATCAGAATAATTGCCTGAAAATTAAAATAATAATAATAATAATGATTAAAAACCCCAATCGATAATAACAGAAGTGTCGGCTCCGTCTACCATGAGTCGTTTTTATAATCCATTAAAAAAAAATTGACACCCGCTTTTTGGTAACAATTTCCATATTTTTTGTATCTCCCATCTCCCGTTATTTGATCATAATTAAACTGTACTTTCGTATTGGTACCGTCAATTATTTGTTTCATACTATTGTTGTGAAGTGACTGACTATTTTTATCACTCATTTCACCCAGCATAGAGCACGTTTGTACTGTATTGAACCCGTTGAAAATATAAAAAATGCTGTCTGCATTTTTGCCGAGTTTACCAAGCATATCGTATAATCTTAAACGAGCATTGGATGTTGTATGTGCTACCACAAAAATATTCGTAGACGATGTACGTTACCTGTGTCATGTTTTCGTTGACAAGTAGGAGACAATTTGAAATATCCAATTTATCATCTAGTAATATTTCGTACCATCTTTTTGGATCTAATATAAATTCGGTTTGAGGCAAATTCTATCTTTGGCCAAATTTGCCCAACAGAGAGTTAAGACAAATTCTTGCAATATCCCTTCCGTCCGGATTTGGTGCTATTTTTCCCAAAGCCAACTCTATACCCGTTTGTTCTTTAATGACCTGGACATAGAACTAGTTCGATGCGTAAGTGTGGCTCGTCTCCACTTTTATTTTCATAAAATTTCTGACATGTTCTTTAAACAGATTAATTCTCGAAATGCCACGCTTCATCGATTCGTAAAATCCCTTTCGAGAGCTTTATCGAGTTCCAAAGTGGTCCAGCTCAACGAGAGACACCTCTCCGAGTTTGTATGTTTGCAATGAGTAATCTTCTTTTCTATACATGTACGACACAAAGTAGTACAGGATGATAAAGACTTCTCAGCGGAAGCACCACACATCTTACTAATCCAAACCATTTCGGATTGTGTTCGGTGTGCTTGAGAATCTTCAAGGGGTGACCGATGGGATAAGGATTGGAATATTGTACAGTCGGATACAGAGAAACCACGCATCGATGTATCTGATTTTTTTTACCCGATACCTTCAACTTGGCAGCGTTTGTACGTCCACCAAAAAAGGCTCCTCTAGGTTTCAGTAGTTCGACGACGAACGAAGTCCTTTGCCCATTCACATGTACAAACTTCAACCAGTTATAGCCAGCATCTTTCATTTGTTTACTTCTACGAAACGTATTCTCATATCCATAGTTTGCTGATTTACATTGTTGAATGTATCGGACAAAAAACATTTATGACCACCGTGCCAAATACAACCATGGTATTGATACACAGTGTTTCTGTCCCTTACATAACCATCGATTTTGCAACCGAGAATAGACACTCTCTTGAATACCTGAAAACTGGTTGAGTCATGCAATAGATTCTCGCTGTAAGTATTTTTTATCAGCCTCTAATACAGCTATAGTCTTTTTTGGTAGATATCTAGATCGATAAATGGCCATATACAGACACCAGTAATCGTAAGATATTGAAAGGGATCAATGTTAGCAATTTCCAAAAAATCATTTCGAAACATCAAACAATCTCTTTGCAATATGTCACCATCCGATTCGCAATAGCTTTGATTTTCTTGTTGGAAATCAAAAACTTTATTTTCTTGGACTTGTTTCGTGTGCCATTTTAGAAATGGCCCTCTTTGTTGGGGTGTATATGTCCACGGTAATTTTGGTTTTCAGGTATATTGGAAAAATGCTGGAAAATAACCCTTTTTCAGCTCTGTTAAACCAAAGGTTTTGGGAAGAGCTGCCAAGGGCCCAGCAATAAAATAACTGTCCATAATTTTCAATTTAATTTGTTGAATTTCCTCATTAATTTCGAGCCGATGTAAATGGTGTATGGTTTAATTCTCCACACAATATTTCAAAATAAAATATGAATCATAACTATAAGGGTTGTGTGCTATAGCTGTATAACCTTTATGTTTGTCACTAATCAACCATTCAAAGAATTCTTTATTGTTTTTAAATTGAATTTGTTACCGGTAAAGTTTTGGGTTTCTACGAAATTTGCTACATGTATTACGTTATCTTGCATGGCCATGTAATTGAAAAAAATGTACTTTTCGTTATTCGTACATTGCTGAATTTTGTCCTCAGACTCCCCATTACATTACAGACGGTGTTAAACAAACATACTGTTTCTCGCTATTGTGTTTGAAAACACAACCTGTATTTTGTTTGTGCTACGTTCTTTACACGTACAAGGTATGTTACAAATTTCCCCTTTGGTTTGTTTTTTGATTATGTAGCATTGATGTGTGGATATCTCAACAAACTCATTGCAATTGCTACACAAAGAGAAACTGCATTGATGATGTTTTTGACCATTGAGAACTCTGTTAGAGCCTCTATATTAGTGAAACTCTTCACAAACGTTTTCGTCTTTTGCAAACACTTATCATTGTTACAAAACCTGTTACAATTATTGTTACAGAAAATTTTATTTCTAGTAGATGTGTCGTGTTTGGGTTCCTTACACAAAGCGCAAAGAGGACCATTGGCGCATTTATGTTTGTTTTTATTATTGTAACAAGAATCACACTTCCTGCAGTAATATGAACGTCCGTAAAAAGCAGCCATATTGTTTATGATGCCAAAATTATTCCAGTTTTTGTACAAGTAGGTATATTTTTGTTGATTTCTCAGGACTTGCATAAATGACTGACTTGAAATTTTCCGCACCAACAATTTTAATTTGAACGTTCAGAAACTGTTTTTATATCGTCTAAGGAAAAACCGTGAACATAAGGATTATGGTTTATGTCAAATATTTTCAATTCAAATTTTGAAGCAAAAAACTATTATATTGATTCAATATTTTTTTACTTCTGTATCAAATAAGGATTGATTTGCATAATCCTGTCGTAATTTTTGTATGGAAGTGTTCTTACATTTTGTCGAAATTTTCTTTTTTACGAGCTTCTATTCAATTCAATTATTTCGCGTTTTTGTATCAAATAATGTCTGATTTGCATAATTCGTTAAGAATTTCATGTTTTCAGTAGAGTTTGTTTTGTCGATTAATTTCACATATTCAGAGAAACATTTCAAATACTGACGTTAACAATTTGTAAAGAATTATGCCTGTATGTATTAAAATAAAGTGATTCTGATACGTTTTTCTCTCTAGACAAAACCCAAAATATTAATGATGTGGAAAAGAGGGAAAGGGTCGCCTTCATATTTGATGACAACCCTTGGAAGGGTGGGGGATTATTCAATCTATGTGGGGTTGGAACTCCACGGAACGTTTGTGTGGTGCTTGGAGTGGTATGCTTTTAGCGAAATTTCGATATGATTCATTTTATAATTTGTGATTTTTGTTTACAGATGAAAAATAAATGAATTTTTAATGTTTTTTTTGTTTTTATTAATTTTACAAATATCAGTAATATTGAGCACTGATATCATACTATTCAAAATTGTGAAAAACGAGGTTTTCAAACTAACCTCAAAATATTAGTACCTTTGAAAATGATTCTGTCAAAATAAAAAATGAACAGCTTTCTGAATAAAAATATAACTGTTTTCCTAAATTTTATAAAAAAAAATCAGTTCCTTGTAGAAATAAGTAAAAATAAGTATTAGTACTTTTAAAAATAATGTTTCTTTTATTAATCACCGTTCTTCTTTGCTCAACAAACAGCTCAACCAAAAATTAGAGTAGAAACATCATAAATTGAGTGGAAACATCATAAATTGACAAAAACAAAAACGTAAAAAGGACATTTTGAGTTGGCAAAAAATGTTTTGAACGTTTAAAAAAACGTTGAAAATAAGGCATTGAAAATTTGTTTTTTTGTTACAATTTGTTGAGGTTTTCCTAACAAGAAATATATGTAAATGAGGAAAAACTTTGTGTCACTTTTTGTTCCCTCGTCATATCTCCAATGATATCGAAGTTAGCTCCTAGTGCTTTTTTGGCATGTGAAAATGCTTAATTATGTTCCTTGACTTCGACACGAAACCATCGATATCCTTCATGGACATCCATAAGATATCATTCATGGACATCCATAGGATATCCATCACGAACGTCTATGATATATTCTTCATGAATTTACATAATTATTGCAATTGCAACTTGTGATTTTGAAAACATTAGGCAAGCTAAGCATCAATTGGAGAGTGGTAGATGAATAATTAAGAAAGTTATGTTGTTTCTCAAAATCCATATTTTTTCATTGTTACTTTTCAAGCAAAACAATGTATATACTTTAAACTAGAAAAATGGTTCCCAAGAGTTCTCAACAAAAAAGATATGGTTGAATTTTAATAGTTCTCAATTTCAGTATAATATGAATTTGGTATTTGACAAAGATTCCAAGCAAAAATCAAATTATAGGTTTTGCAGTAATATTTTTGTTCTAAGTAAGCTGAACAAAAGTGACTTCACTTGATGAAAAGATGAAGCAAAACGAATATTGAAAAAGACTTGTTGAAATATCTTCATGAATAATGCTTGTTTGGAGTTCTTTCGATTTTATCAGAAGAAATTCTTTCAAGTGAATATGAGAAAAAAAATCATAAAAAATCACCCGTAAAATAAATTGAAAATCTTTCAGATAATGAAAAACATATTCAAGAAATAACCTAACATTATTCAAAATATGATTAAAATTCTTTGGTTAAAATTAAAATAACTTTTTAATCTTGAAATGAATTAACCAAAATATTTTGATTTCATAAATTAAAATAAATCAAGGAAAATCAGTCACGGAAAAAACAATATACTAGGTATCTCATCTTCTGATGGTGGCACCGTCTTCTTATTGGCTAAGATGTGCTTTTCTTTTGCTCTCCGTAGCCAAGCTTTTCTGCCAGATATTCCATTTACTTTGGCTGCTTCTGAAATAATATAAAATATACTTTAACGAACATAATGGGTCTTAATATATGACTCATTAGACTAATGTTGAGAAGTGATAGATATATTTCCAAATACTTTAAGATTCCAGATGTAGTTCAGTGTCCATCGCCAAAGCTCAGATTTATATTTGTATCTTTATTATTTACATTAAGAGACGTAGAGAAAATATTACTCTGAACACATTTGTTTAAATTTTTTACTCCTTGCCAGCTATATTCCGAAGCCAAACTGTTTGTGAATAGAGAATTGAGGCACCGTTTCATAAAATCATATGGTAAGCTTCCTCTTATTTTTGACATCTCTGTTACCTAAAAAATCAATGTAACAGCAGTATTTAACAAATGACCACTTTGAAAATCTACTTACAGCAGCCTCAAAATGTTTTCTTTCAGACAGATATTCTTCAAGAAGTCCCAATGTTTTGACAAGAATGTGTTCAAAAGTCACGAAGATTGACTGTACATGACTCTTTGCTTATAGAGTAGTATTAGCGTTTAAATAAATTTTTATTTTATCGAACATCAATTATTTTAGTGAGTAGATGTCGAGTTAACACCTTTTTGAGGGTGTCACCTGTGGAATGTCATAATCCATTCAACCAGAGTCGATCGCATAGAAGTTGCAGGGAATTACTGCGGGGATCTGTGGATACAAAAAAGGCACCAGTATTTATTGGCGAGTGCTTAATATCCGCCAACACGCACATCGCCAGTAATTACCCAGGACGTCACGAAGTGTATGTTTTAAAGGTTTCATAGACAAAGCGATTTCGCAAAGCATCCGTTTTTGAAAGATTACAAATAGACAAATGGAAATTAAATGTACCTTCCATCATGGGAAAGAAAACATTTTGAGGCTGCTGTAAGTAGATTTTCAAAGTGATCATTCGTTGAATTCTGCTGCTACATTGTTTTTTAGGTAACAGAGATGTCAAAAATACGAGGAAGTTTACCATATGATTTTATGAAACGGTGCCTCAATTCTATATTTACAAACAGTTTTGCTTCGGAATAAAGCTGGAAAGGAGCGAAGAATAAAAAAAAAAGTGTTCAAGAGTAATATTTTCTCTTCTTTTCTTAATGTTAATAATAAAGATACAAATATAAATCTGAGCTTTGGCGATAGACACTGACCTACATCTGAAATCTTAAAGAATCTGAAAATCAATCTATCATTTCAAAACATTAGTCTAATG
This sequence comes from Gonioctena quinquepunctata, assembly GCA_018342105.1. Classification (NCBI taxonomy): domain Eukaryota; kingdom Metazoa; phylum Arthropoda; class Insecta; order Coleoptera; family Chrysomelidae; genus Gonioctena; species Gonioctena quinquepunctata. Next base: position 225 of record JAFIRS010007730.1, on the reverse strand, counting down.
AGTCATATATTAAGATCTATTATGTTCGTTAAATTAAATTTTATATTATTTCAGAAGCAGCCCAAGTATATGGGATATCTGACAGAAAAGCTTGGCAACGAAGAGCAAAAGAAAAATACATCTCAGCCAATATGAAGACGGTGCAACCATTAGCAGGAGTCAAAATATTTTTGTTAATTCATTTCAAGATTAAGAAGTTATTTTAAGTTTAACCAAAGAATTTCA
>JAFIRS010007729.1:0-22435 GCA_018342105.1 Gonioctena quinquepunctata | reverse complement strand
TCAGGTGCCGATATTCTCCAATAGAACTGGAACTTGTATTTTTGTAATACAACTAGGGAACAGGAACGATCAGGAACAAACAATGTTGTTTTTTGCAACATGAATCGAAGAACGAAACGATCAGAGAATGTGGCTCGATGGGACCAAATTTTACATAAAAGTTCTGTATTTTAGTAAATGTTATTTCATAAAGAATCTGTATTTTGAAAGAAGTTATTTCATGATCATTCCCACGTTATTGGAAACAACTTTGGAAATCTATATACGTTTCATCTAAAAAGTGGATTCCTAGTTTTTGATTGAATTCTCGTACTAATAAATTTGAAGTATTTTTCAAATATGTTGAAGAATCAAAATTTGTTGCTTATATTATAATAGTAACATCAAAAATAAATAAAAAACTTGACACATAATATATTATGGACTGATACCACCTTATGTGTCGAATAAACATCCAAGGAATAGTTCTTCAGCTAATCTCTTTTTTTTATTGTACACTTTCATATATTTGAGCGATTTTAACGATGGTTTTATACCTTTTGAATGAAAAGAAAAAATCCAGTTGATCCTGAAAATTATCTTTTATTTGAAAGATACAATAGAAAAAAATCAGCTGACGAACTTATACTTTACATTTTTTTAAAACTAATCCTTGATGCATATATTGATATTAGGAAAACTACAGAACATGAAATGAAATTTGAATCAGTCAGATAACCTCAGTCTGATCTAGGAACTCCAAATTCACTACAAATACCAATACTTCCTAAAATACCATTGTTATTGATTAGATGTTATTAAATTTTTCAACATAATTAACCATAGATATATAATATGTCTATGTAATTAGCAGGAAGATGATGATTTCCACGTTCATTGCAAAATGGATATCCCCACACTGGAATTATAATCCTCATGATAACTCAATTAATAATTCATGCATATAAGTAAAAGTGACAAACACAAAATAAGTGAAGTGACTAGTGATTCAACTACCTATCTACAAAATTTCAAAACCAAAAATTTTACTAACCTTTAAAAATTTACAATAATGTGCTGCCACTTTGGCATAGTTTGGTTTCGCTTACTTCTGAGTTTTAATAAATTTGTTTACATTGTACATAGTACCTATTTTCTTCTTGAAACCTCAATTAATTGAATACTCAGTCAGGGTTGAAACACTTTCCAGTATTATCATTTCAGTACCATTTATCATGATTATAGTTAAAAAACACGCTCTATTTTCACAACATGGACTAAAAAGTAAAAAATAATTTTCAATATAATTATTCAAATATAAAGAAGTGTGGGTACTCTTGATCTATATTTTTATATTGCAATACTTGGCGTTCAAGAGCTGAAGAAACCTTATGTCGAGCACCCCACGCATTTTTCCATTTGCGTATTATTATATTTGAAATTATTTTTTTGTTTTCAGTCCTTGTTGACAGTAAAAAAAATTGTTTTGTTTTTTAAACTATATTTTTTTTAGTCTTACATGTGCATTTTTCCGAACAAAAAAGGACAGAACGCGACTCGTTCTTGAACACTTTGAATGTTATCTGATGATCGTTCAAGATTTTTGCAAATGTGGAAAATTTCAAGTAAAAAACCGACCCGAATGGAATCGGTCCATAATCACAAAACTCGTCCGCAATCTTGGAGCCGCCATCTTGATTTTATGAGTTGTGAAAAATCATAAACTCCAATCCCGAAAACCCCCACATACTAATTTTGAATCGAATCGGACCATAAACATAAAACCCGTCCGGCATATTGGAGCCGCCATTTTGATTTCATATTGACAAAGAATTCATAATCTCCGACCCCAAAAACCCCCACATAAGTACCAATTTTGAATTGAATCTGACTATAATCACAAAGCTCGTCCCCCATCTTGGAGCCACCATCTTGAAATTATGACTTTTGACAAAAACAACGTGACCCCATAGAACTTTTCGGAAATTACTTGAATGTATGCAACATATTTTACAGACGCCTACGTCTTAACTGAAATTAGTAGGTATTTTGACATTTTGTAGTTGTTATTTTTTGTGATTATGATAAAAAGGGAAGCTTTGGAGGTGAAAAAAAAGAAAACATAAGAAGAATATTTAGGAAATAATCTGATTGAATACAAGTCGACCGTAGTTTATTGAATCAAATAAATGTTTAATTTTCACGCATAAAATTTTGTTTCAGAACTCATCTCGTTAAATTTGGAGGAATATGTCCAAAGAATAAAACCCTCAAATTGAAATTTTCAGGTTTCATTCAGTACATAAATCTGCAAATTTAACGAGTTGAATTTTCGAACAACTGTTTTCGTGCAAATCGATAAAGACTGATTACTTGAGTGATATGTAAAAAAAATACACTATTGTCAATCATTTGCTAAATTACCAAACGAACAGCCCTAAGTCCTAATGATCGATTCAATCCAATATTTCAAAATATTACTAAATGATATATTGAATATACCTGTCATTGAATAATACCCCCTCATGGACTTCAAGTCTACGCCCTCCATACTGTAGCCGAATTCGACAATGGGAATGAATATTGTTTGTAGCCGAAGATGACTATACACATCTAAAAGTTTTTCCATATACCGTATATCAAGCGGTATAAAATAACATATACTGTATAAGTATATACTGAGTTATAAGTATTTACATATATAATATATATATATATATATATATATATATATATATATATATATATATATATATATATATATATATATATATATATATATATATTTCAACCGTAGAAAATGATGCTACATCCTCTTGTTTCTTCAGTTGACAATACTTTCAGAAAACTAAGTTTAAAGTTGTGTAGATATAAAATGTAAAAATTCTAGTTTTGGGATGTCTATTTGAGACACCCTGTATAATATAATGCAATTTTTTGCCTTCTGTATATCTAAGAATCATGTATTTTTCTTGAAATGATAGCTATGTTTTTCTTTTGTGTTTGAGGTACTTGTATATATTCGCTGCTAGTTCATTGTGATTGCGATTGGGATATTCTGGATTTTATTTCCGTCCGTTTGTTGAATTAACGGTGCTTTGACACTACACCGTTGATTTTTCCATTTTTCTCTCGACGGGTCGTTCTTTCTGTATGTGCTTTTCCTCAATCATGATCGGTGTCGGTCTGTAAATTTCCCAATTCAGGTTTTTTTTCCTCTTGATGGTGTTCTGTATATTTCATAGCAATAATTCTCAATTTTGATATGACATGTTATCGACTTTCTGCTGAGTTTGACCCAATTATCAGGATATGGACCCCGAGTTTTCGGTTACAAAAATACAATTTTGCAATTATTCTAATAATGGATATTAATTTACGGTTATTGTCTTTCTGCTGAGTTTGACCTCATTATCAGGACATTGACCTCCGAAATTTTGCTGATAAAGCAGTTATGAATAATTAGGTTTCTGTACTCTCTTATAATAAGTATTACGTTTCCGGCATGATTATGAAATACTAATCAAATGAAATTCCTGAATATATATTAGGATTTTGTGTTCCCAATAATAACGAAGTTAGGTACTAGTGCCCTTTCGACATCGGAAAATGTTTAATTATGTTTCTTGACCTTGAGGCGAATCCTATCAGAGTGAAGACTTGGAGGTCCCTGGTTCGAGCCTGGGTTTCGACATTTCTTTGATTTTTGATGAACCGAGCATGATAGGCATGTAGACTTTTCATATTCACGTTCTCCAATGAAAGTTGCCTTGTTAGAGTACCCGAACGAAACTGTGCTCCCAATAATAACGAAGATAGCTACTAGTGCCCTTTTGACATCGGAAAATACCTAATTATAATTCTTGACGTTGAGACGAATCCATTGATACTGAAATACCTTATTTGAGTGAAGATCTGGCGGTCCCAGGTTCGAGCCTGACTTCCGACATTTCTCTGTTTTTTATGGATTTGGATGCTGCTCGATGCGGCCAATACGAATTGAGCATTGGTTCTGTTGTTCCATGTAATTTGAAGCATTGAAATAGCGATTTATCGTTCTACGATAAATTGGAGGAGATGGAAAGTGATGAATTCACAATCTATGTGTGCTCTCCTTCAATTTGATACCTCACTCGATATGCTGGGGCTCAAATCAATTTTTTTTAAGTCGTTTTTCAAATGCCACAATGGCTCGAGTACATTGATTCACATTAGTTCGTTGAAAATTAGCCGAATCGGAGACATTGACTTTCTGCTGAGTTTGTCCCCTTACAGGACATTGACCCCTGACATGGCATTTATGCATAGACACACCTCATGAATACTCGAGAATGCAGTTGTGCAATAATTCCAATAATGGATATCAATTTCCTTTTATCGTTATTGTTTTTCTGCCGAGTTTGACCTCATTATCAGGACATTGACCCGGAGTTTTTCGCTGATGCAGTTCACACACACACACACTTCATGAATATGAGAGAATGCAATTCTGCAATAATTCCAATAATGGATATCAATTTACGGTTATTGGCTTTCTGCTGAGTTCAACCTCATTATCAGGATATTGACCCCAGAGTGTTTTGCTGATAAAGCAGTTATGAATAATTAGGTTCCTATACTTTCTGATGATAAGTGTTACGTTTCCCAAGTTGTGGCATGATTATGAAATACCAATCAAATGAAATTCGTGAATATATATTAGGATTTTGTGTTCCCAATAATAACGAAGTTAGTAACCAGTGCCCTTTTGACATCGGAAAATATTCAATCATGTTTCTTGACCTTGAGACGAATACATTGACATTGGCAAATTTCCCCTATCAGAGTGAAGATCTGGAGGCCCCTGGTTCGAGCCTGGGTTTCGACATTTCTTTGTTTTTTGATGAACCGAGCATAATATGCATGTAGACTTTTCATATTCACGTTCTCCAGTAAAAGTTGTCTTGTTAGAGTACCCGCATGAAGCTGTGCTCCCAATAATAACGAAGTTAACTACTAGTGCCCTTTTGACATTTCAATTATGTTTCTTGACGTTGAGACGAATCCATTGACACTAAAATTCCCATCTTATTGGAGTAATGATCTGGCGGCCCCGGGTTCAAACCCGAATTTCGACATTTCTTTGTTTTTTTGATACGAATTGAGCATTGGTTTTGTTATTCCATGTAATTTAAAGCATTCACATATCGATTTATTATTCTACGATAAAGTGGAGCGGGTGGAAAGTGATGAATTTACAATCTATGGGTGCTCTATTTCAATTTGATACCTCACTCGGTATGCTGGGGTTCAAATCCATTTTTTTCAAATCGTATTTTAAGTGCCACGATGGTTCGAGTACATCGATTCACATTTGCTCGTTGAAAATTATCCGAATCGGAAACATTGACTTTTTTGGTCCACCCTATATACAAAATTTAAATTTCTATAAGCGTCGGCGATGTTTTTTTTCCAATGACAGGCGGCCATGTTTTTTTCACTGACAGGTGGTCATGTTTTTTTCCAATGACAGGCGACTATGTTTTTTTTTCACCATAATGCTGTGAAGAATATTCAAATGACTCGATAGCCCAGTGGTAAGAGCGCACGTCTTACAAGCCGAAGGTCGTGAGTTAGAATCTCAGCAGAAAAACTTTTTTTAATTTAGTGGCGTCGGTGACTCGGAGGTCCCGGGCGTTTTCCAACTCCGTAGAGGCATCTGGCAGTGGTGCGCAGGAGAGGTGACGTATTGGTTCAGATTTTCTGTGGGGGCTGGTGGGCTACCCTGGTAGGATCGATGGGTGGGTAGTGTGGTTGAGTCGGTCCTTGGTGGTGACGTCATAGAGGCATCTGGCAGATCTCAGTCAGATAGACAGTGGCAGACATATAGTAGTTAAGTATGGGATCTGCATTACTGACATACACATCTATATTCACAATTCAGTCAGGTCGTAAACCTTTTTATAGCCAGGTCGCAAATCTGATGAGTGGTCGTAGAATGACCAAGTTGGACCTTAGCGTTTTCTTGAGGGATTTATCATGGGGAAATATCCCGTACTCTCCTAGCATATCTACTCTTGGAGATTTCTATCACATCTATGTAGAGCAATTAAAGAAAGGCAACAATAATGACTGTGGTAACTACAGATTCATCACCATAACTCCAATACGGTCAGAAATTGAACAGATTATCTGAGATAATTAGTTTTCTAGAGATGAACGAAATTTCAGATCTCTCAGATCAACTACACAAGCAAACTGAAATGGTTCACTAAATCCCCAAAAACAGAGATGCGGGAATACATACAAGAGCTTTGTTATGCGATTTCTCAAAAGCCTTCGATCGCTTTCCACGATATTCTGTTAGAAAAGCTATATAAATACAGAACCCGAGACACAACACTGAGCTCAATTGGAACATCTTAATTATCATACAACAATGAGGTCTTCAGCATAAAACAAGTCAAATATTGAGTACCCAAGGGATCAGTACTTCTTATGTTCATAATACATAAACATTATTCAACAACATTTATTGATACTGCAAATGTTTTCATATACGTGGATTCGACGATTTTACTCCAAGGTGAATGCCTCGAAGAAATTGACAGGATGTCAGGTGAAACATAACAAAAGGTGGAGTGTACTCAAATGATCTCTCCTTGAATAAAAACAAGACTAAAATTATTACATTTACAGAAAATAAAGAGTGATGAAACGGTAACGAAGTTACTAGTTTCTCATTTGTTTAAAACAATCCAACAAGCTCCGTGTTCAATTAAAATAAATGAAAGTTCTATCTCTGTTAATAAAAGTAATAAAAATACCGTTCATGTATGAAATAAACCACGGAATAAAAATACCCAGACAGTAGTAGGTATTTTTCTCAAAACGTTTCATAACATTGTTGAAAGCGCGTCGCCAAACGCATAAATAAGTACGTTGCTCGAATCGAACTTGAAACGGCGCTGATCGAGGACAGTCGTGCGGCCACCAGCATCGTGCGCACCACGCACAGAATAGCAGCCCGACCCAGGACAATTCAAGAATACACGAAGGGAGTTTGGAAGGTACAAGGTATTGCATAAAGTTGAAGTCGCTCGCGATCAGTCTGCGCATGTACATAAAGTAGAGAGGGAAATCTGTCAAGGTGCGCTTCAGAGCCAATTGAAAATTAGTATCGTTACGGAAACCAGAGAAGTCACCACGCGAGAAACGAAGAGTAGTAAACGTGAAGTTGAGTCCCAAAAACCGGTGAGCATAAGATTTTGTGGGAAAGTAGTTTAAAAAATTTCATATATGTTGCGTACATTTGTAAAAATAGATTTGAATGCTACTATCAACTAACGTCACTTGGGTGGTTAGATAGCCAAAAGAGGAGCAAGCTGTCAGTTGGGTTGCGAGGCATTATCAGGGCCACACTAACAGTCGCGCAGGTTAGATATCGTGAAATCGGACAAGTGTACAGATATAGCCGAAAGAGCAACAGGCTGTCAGTTGGGTTGCAAGGCACTATTAGAAACTGGAAAGTCGCATCAGGTCTATAGCTAGTCGAAGGAGGAGAAAGCTGTCAGTTGGGTTGGGTTGGGACTTTGCCACACTAACAGTCGCGCAGGCTAGGAATCGGAAAACCGCGATAGGTGCATATAGCTAACCGAAGGAGGAGAGAGCTGTCAGTTGGGTGCAAGGCACTATTAGGGCCTCGCCACACTAACAGTCGCGCTAGCTAAGAACCAAAAAATCTCGAGAGGTATTTGTAGTTTACCAAGGGAAGAGCAAGCTGTGAGTTGTGTTGCAAGGCACTATTAGGGCCTCGCCACACTAACAGTCGCGTAGCACAGGAATATGAGTAGGGCATACGATCGATGTTAAAACCACAGCGTTCAGGTAACGTCGCGAATCAATTAAGGCCCCTTACACACGCACGATTCCACTCTGCTCTGCCCTCTGATGGCCGCTCGTAAACTTGCATCCCGTCTCTTTGAGCATTTGTACCACTGTCTAAACCTTCTCCCAGCGTGACCTTTTGATTAAGTTGATATAGCCCGCAATGTAAAGCTTAGCACCCCTTTCCACTTCTGGAGTATATTTGCCTTTCTTATCTGGTTTTGAGGCTGCCGACCTAGTAATTGAATGAGAACATAAAATAAATAAACTAGAATAGACTATTTATTTACCTCGTTTAGAGCTTTGAGTAGAACAAATTATTGTGCAGTCAGCACCCAGGTTCGAAACCCAATCAAGGGCAATTTAAGTCCGCTCTTCTGGTCCCGTTGTGTTGGACAATACTATTCTGACCCCTGGAGTGTTTATTTTCTTCACTGAGACTGCCCGAAGCAGAGTGGCCTTCGCACTATAAAAGTAGATGGCGCCCGAGGCAATTCCGAATTTGATAAAAACGCGTCAAGATCAGGTCGAAGGGGAACAAGGCCCCTACAAAACAGTAGTGAAAGTTCTTGGATTTTTCATAGACGTCAAACTCAAGTGAAAAACACACCTAAATGAACTAAAACATAAGTTATCAAAGAGAAACTTTGTACTGAGAAATCTGAGGGAGATACTATCTCTTGAAGAGAGTCACTTAACCCATGGGATTTTACTATGGGGACAAGCTTGCATAACCGAGTTCTTGGTAAGCAAAAAAAAAATATCCGAATCATAGCTTAAACTAAGGACCATGGGTTCATCCATCAATTATGGTTGGAAATTGCTTAATATCAAATATATATTCCACTGGGTTGACAGCGAAGAATTCCCTTCTAAGGTTAAGGATGTCATTAAAATGGAAGAGGAAGGGAATGAAGAATCCGATGAATATTAGGTAAATAATAGATTATTTTCTTGGAATACATATTATTCTATTATTTCGACCATAAAATATGTTTCAGAATGCGAAAATGAGCCCAATTCTGATGCAGATACTACGGAATCTGAATGCGATAATGAGAGTTCTGATGAAGAATGAAGTTAAATTTGTTTTATATTTTGTTCCCTTACTTTCACAAGCCATTATTATTATTAATGAAAACAAAATTTTATTTGCAGTAATAAATGTTTATAAAAGTTCACGAAAGCTATGAAAAGTTCTTCGTAGTTATTTACAGAAAATTTTTGGGTAAATTCGTCATTTCCAAACTTTCATTAAATATTTTTTTTTATTCACGTGTATAATTAACAATCTTATAATATAGTTTCGTGAATATTTTTGTAACAAGTGTGTGGAAAATATTAATTCAATTTTCAACTTTTCCTTACTTTTCATGTTCAATACTCTCTGATACTTCGAATCTTTATATTATTTAACAGAATCTATGGCGAAATTCTTATTGATATTGGGATTGAGAAAGGGGCATTTTAAAAACCGACGAAGTAAAAAACGTAAAATACAATGATTGTAAGGTACAGTAGAATAATGTACATTGAAATGAGAAAAAGCAGATAGTTGAAGCCCGAAATTTCAAGTTACACGGTTTTAAAGTATCGTATGTTTTAACCAATGTTCCATCTGATATGAACGGCATTGTAATTTTCAATCATTATTTTATATTGCCAATTCAATTCAATTTACGTGTCTCAACTACAATAGTTATTGACACGGGTACAGTAAATATGTTTCAGTATCATTTGTTAAAGATATCTAGAGTATAACATTTGATATATTACAGTTCTGGTAGTTCAACGAATTAGATTTTATCATAAAGTTTAGTGTCTTTCAGAAAATCTATGAATTTTACAATATAGAGAACTAACTCAGACTTCTCGGACATATCATCAATACGCATTTTATATTGCTCACTAGTCCGACCGCACCTTGAATATTGCTCTGTGGTATGGAACCCCCTCTACAAAACCCACATCGATCGAATTGAACGTGTTCAGCACCGCTTTTTTAATTACGTAAACTTCAAACTACAATTATTCCGTGACCACATTCTAACCGGGCAAAGCCTGAACCTACCCCCACTATTGACAAGGAGGGACCAGAGGGACTTGATTTTCCTTCACAATATCATACACTGCAAACTAAGCTGCCCTGAGCTGCTATCCAAGATACATCTAAAAGTGCCTCCACGTACCACTAGAAATAACAGCACTTTCCATACTCCCCTCTATAGAACCAACTATAGATACAACAGCTGTTTACCACGTATCCAACGAACAGCGAATATTCATGGTCACCTAGACTTCTTTAATTCGTCCTTAAACGACTTTAAATCCCAGCTTAGGACAATGAATAAATAAGACCCGCAACCATCCACAGTCTTTCTCCTCGAGTCCACGACAACAACTGTTACATTTAATCATTTAATCAATTAATCATTAATATCCTATTGTACATTCCACTCAATCTTAATTTACTTTCATTCATCTTAGATCGTCTTAATATGTAAAACTTGATTCTACCTTCAACTGTATATTAGATGTATTGGGCTAGTTCCCGTTGAATAAAAAAATAAAAAATTGATTGTACTGAGAATCTCTATTACATTTCCTCGGATTTTATGCTTCATTCTCATATCTTGGTTGAGCGGGCATTCTTCGAGTATATATTTAGTTGGGTACCGTTGCAATTGATGACCCTAACGTCCCATAAAAACATAAGGCATATCAGCTGTGAGAAATCCTCAAATTAAAAATGTACGGCATTCTTGTTTTTTGTTATGATATATTTGAAAAAAAAAACACTACTCTAATAAATCACAATGCAATAAAAAAATCTTATAAATTTCGGATATTAATTATTTTTTTTAATCATGTTTCCATTAAGTTCTATTAATTATAGCTGGCTATTACGTAGTCACATTATGCCGTACAGGAATTTATGATCTTTTTTTGAAAAATATTAGACTCAAACCCCAAATGCAGATAATTTTTTATTTATGTTATATTAACCATTAATTTGAGACGGCATGATTCCTGAACATTATTTTATGTGTTAAAAAATATTGTAGAATCGATGCCCTACATTTTGCATTGATCTTGAACCATACAGGTCTAAGTAGGAGTTTGCGTGCCGAGCTTTTCACACCTGTACCGGCAAATTTGTACGGCGTTTCTAAAAATTTTATATACGTAGTTATAAAAATCTAATTATACAAACCCCGTTCAGTAGGGAATCACCTATATTGGGGGCAAAAATTTGGGGATTTTTTTCCTGGTTATTAGTACCGTTATTTTGTACGGCAGTAGGTTCTACGTGATTATTTCATTTTATTAAAGGAGTATGGTACTATAATGCTGGGTCACATGACTTCCCCCTTGAAATTGGCCTGAGCTTCTAGTCTATCATTTCCAACCATCAGTTTGGTTTTCGAGAAAGGAAATCCACTAGGGATGCAATACTAACTTTAACATCTGAAATAACTACAGCACTAAATAACAGCAAACCGTGTCTTTGCTTATTTATAGACCTTTCCAAAGCATTCGAAATGGTACACCACAGTTTACTTCTGAAATCACTCGAAGACATAGGTGTAAGAGGACAAAGTCTGAAGCTATTCGAAAATTACCTCTTGCATAGATATCAACGAGTGAAACTCGACCGAGTTGTCAACAAAACAAGGTTGCGTACGTAATACCCAAAGTGAAGGGTCCATTCTTGGTTTTGCTGATGACACGGCAATAATCTATAGTGCTAATTCTTGGGGTGCACTAAAAGAAAAAACACAAAATGATTTCAGTTGAATAGATTTCAGTTGAGTAGAATGAAGACATTTCTAGGTAATAAATTACTCACAGAATACTTGGAAAAAACAAACTACAGATATTTGATAACTCAAATATATAACCATAAATATAAATGACTAGCCCTATCATATTTTACCGCTTGAAGAAATTAAATATCTGGTAGTCATCATCGATTCACACTTAAGATGGGACTCTCATACCAAATTTACCATTAAAAACTACAAACTATTTTATTCAGATTCAAATATCTTGAAAAAATATTATCAACCCACATCTTGAAACCACTTTACTACGCAATAATAGAAAGCCATCTTCGCCACGGAATATCAGGATGGGGAGCTGCACCAAAAACCTACATACATCTTTTAGAAATAATTCAAAAATAATTTCTCAATCTCATTTTTTCTAAAGGTTGAGGGTACGACTCATATCAAGTATACCTAGAAACAAAAATTATGACAACTATACTTTTTTCTCACACCAACAAAATATCACACTACCCAACAAACATAAGTAGTAGCTACCCATTCTATACACGGAATCAAAATCAACATCTAGTTCCCTACATGATGAAAATAGTTGAAATAGTTGAAAACATACTTGAGAATCCAAGATAACTAGTTCATCACCATTTTGTTGCCCCCGTTAGCTAATCAAATCCTGAATTATGTTACTGTGTACTGCTTAAATAAACGAGTAGTACCCTCATTTTTATCTCAAACATGAAAAACGTCTTATTTAGGTGTATGTCGGTCGAATATCCATAAAAAAACAACTACCTCCTTGGCTAATGCCTTGACAGACGTTGATTGGCATCTGATGGATAAGCGTGCAAAGTACTTCAAGGTACATTGCAAATGTTTGCTGCAAAATGCATAAATATTAACCACTTCACTCAGGCTGTCCACCTGTAGACCGGTTTCGGGGTATTCGCCCCTCATCAGTACAGGGTAGGTCAAGCAGACAATGATTAATGTCTGCAGTACCTGATTGAAACGATTAAAATCCATCCACCTCATAGCATTCGCTGGGATTGAATCAGCGGAATGGACAACACCATTAGCTAACGCCATCTCAACGCCCCTTTATATTTGTTGTTGAATGAAGATTATTATTGTAACGTAAATAAACTTAACTTGGTTTTAATAATTTATTTCACACTTAAATCTACAACTTAATTTATATTACGCCACTTCATAGCTCGATCGTATGGGCTCGTTCAGACTGTCCGTGCCATCTTGAGGGCTACCTATTTATCTCCGTCACAGAATTCCCGATCTTTCGAATTCCGGATCTTTCGAATTCCGGCAGTTGGCGACCAGCATGTTCCAATCGTTTCCAATATCGACCGTTGCTCTCCGCGGTAGAGCGACTGGACTGTTCTCGAACATCTCCGGGGATGACCTCATAGCTGTCGACGGCAACGCGCGAGGCGACAGGTCCGGCCTAGGTTCGTTACATTGCCCCCTTCTTAAAGACATTTCGTCCCGAAATTTCATCCTTGGAGTGTGACGATATCTGCATGACTCCCCATATCTGCACCGTGAAGTTCGATGGAAGTAACACTCCACGGTCTTCATGATCGGTCGTGGAAGAGGGTTACAGCAATCCAAAATCTTGACGCCGCTGGATCTGAATATCGCCTCCAGCATACTTCTTATGACTCTCCAGTCCAACCCATCAATACCACAGGACAATTTTGGAATTGCTAGATCCACCAGATTCTGGTCCACCATAGTATCTCTTAGTTTGGTGAGACTCTTCCAGACATCTTCATAGGACGGTTTATCTTGGGAATGCCTCTTGGTAACTAGGTAGTAGATGTTTCTCTGGCCTTTCTTCAACTGTAGCACCCCACCAACTTCTGGATTCTGCTCCCGCAGTGTTTGGAGTTGACCAAATTTCTTGGAGAACACTACGGCGATGCCCCTGGACATTCGAAGATCTTCTGCCACACAGTGCGCTAGTGCGTAGTCAGCAGGCACCTCGAAAAGGTCTCGTGACTCCTCTCTAGTAACCCCATGTAGAACTTTCTGCCCGTTTGAATACAAGGACATAAACTTCTCGAACGTCATATCATCCTCCGGTGGCTTGAGGGTGCGAACTTGGTCGTGGTTTCCAGCGTAAGGGGCCAACCTGTTGAAATGGACGACCCTTGGTTTCCCTCGAGGTGGCTTATGGATTCGGTACACAAGGTCGTTTATCCTTTTCACGATTTTATACGGGCCTTCCCACGAGTTCCGCAACTTTGGTGATAGTCCACGACGACGTTTAGGGTTGTACAGCCAAACCAGGTCATCAACCTTAAATCCTCCAGCGTCGGCCTTGATGTCATAGGTCTTCTTCATTTTATCGCTGGCACTCTGGATGTTCAACCGGACTCGTTCGTGGATGTCGTCCATTCTCTGCCGAAGTTTGCTGACGTAGTCCTCTCCCGCAGTGTCTTGTCCTGGCGGTATCCCAAACTTCAGGTCACAAGGCAGTCGCAGTTCTCGGCCCATTATAATACTAGCAGGAGTTTGACCGGTTGACTCGTGTACTGCGGATCGATAGGCCCCCTTCCACCATTCCATCGGACTGCGGATGTAGGGCCGTGGTTCTTGTCTTGCGGATGTTCAGCAGTAGACATATTTCTTGGAAAAGGTTGGATTCGAAATTTCTGCCTTGATCCGAGTGCAGCTCCATTGGAAAACCGAATCGACATATCCACTCTTTCACCAAGACGTCGGCGACGGTGATGGCTTCCTGGTTGGGCAGGGCATAGGCTTCCGCCCACTTACTGAAGTAGTCCATTGCCACAAGGATGTATTTATTCCCGTGGTCGGATACGGGAAACGCCGGCGATGTCAATGGCGATTCTCTCGAACGGGCTGCCTACGTTGTACTGACGCATCGGGGCCTTGGGTCGTATTCGAGGTCCATTGCTAGCAGCGCATACAGCGCACTTTCTGCACCAGTCCTGGACGTCAGCTTGAGAATTGGTCCAGTAAAACCGTTGCCTCACTTTCTGCAGGGTCTTCGTCACTCCCAGATGTCCTCCAGCGACTCCATCATGGATTTCTTGCAGCACTTCCTCTCTTCTATTCCTGGGAAACAATTATTTGGCGTCTGTCTTCCCCACCAATATCGGTCTCCAACACACGTTTCAGGATCCCATTGTCCAGAATAAGAGAGTTCCATTGTGCCCAATAGGACTTAACAGCCGGCGAGTAACCTGCGACTTCCTGCCATGATGGTCTTCGATTGCCCTCCTTCCAGCTGACAACTAAGCCAAGGTCGGGGTCTTTCTCTTGGTCTTTCTGGATCTTGCTGTCATTTCAGTTGTCATCCATTGCCGCGGTTCTATAAAGTGTTGCTTCTTTCTCTTCTGCTCGTCGGCAATGTGAGCAATCATCTGGACATGGTCTTCGCGACAAGGACTCTGCATTCTTATGGCTAGTTCCGGCTCGATGCTCGATCTCGAAATCGAATTCTTGGAGTCTCTCGATCCAACGTGCTACTTGACCCTCAGGATTTTTGAACTGTAAGAGCCATTTGAGAGCTGCATGGTCAGTTCTCAACAGGAATCTTCTTCCATACACGTACTTGTAGAAGTGCTCCACTCCCTTTACAACAGCTAACAGCTCTCGCCTGGTGACACAGTAATTGCGCTCTGGTTTGCTAAGCGTCTTGCTGAAATAACCAATGACCTTCTCCTGTCCCTCCTGGATCTGAGATAGGACAGCTCCAAGTCCCACGTTGCTGGCGTCCGTATCCAAAATGAATTTCCCTTTGGGTAGGGGATAGCTCAGTACAGGTGCGTTGATCAAAGCTTCTTTCAGCTTCCTGAGTGAGTCTTGACATTCTTCGGACCACTGAAACTTTGTTCGGCCCTCCGTGAGCCTGGTCAGTGGTTTAGCGATGTTGGCGAATCCCAGCACATATCGGCGATAGTATGTGCATAAACCAAGGAAACTTCGAAGTTGGTGAATGTCTTTTGGGATGGGCCAATCCTTAACAGCTTAGATCTTCTGGTCATCCACTGCTACTCCTTCCCAGAGACAACGTGGCCGAGGTATCGTACTTCTTTTGGAACAGATGGCATTTCTTAGGGCTCAGCTTCAATCCGGAGTTCCTCAGTCGCAGGAATACTTCCTCCAAGTTTTTCACGTGGTCCTCGAACGATCTGCCGACCACAATTATGTCGTCGAGATACACTAGACACGTGTTCCATGAGAGTCCCTTCAGCACTGTCTCCATCAGTCTTTCGAATGTGGCGGGAGCATTACAGAGCCCGAATGGCATAACGGTGAACTGCCACAATCCTGAGCCGATGGTAAAAGCAGTCTTTTCTCGATCTTCCTGAGCCAGTTCCACTTGCCAATATCAACTCTTCAGATCAAGGGTCGAGAAAATCGTGGAACCAGCCAACGTGTCTAGGGTGTCATCTATTCTCGGGAGAGGGTAACTGTCCTTCTTCGTGACATTATTAAGTTGGCGATAGTCTACACAAAAGCGTGTCGATCCATCCTTTTTCTTCACCAGTACGACTGGAGAGGACCAGGGACTGTCAGATGGTTCGATAACTCCTTCTTTTCCCATATCGCTGACTATTTTGTCAGCCTCTTCCTTCTTGGCAAGAGGAAGTCTTCTTGCTGATTGCCGGATCGGCCGAGCACCTCCAGTATCAATTTTGTGCTGGACCACATTAGTTCGACCCCCTTTTCCTTGTCCGGTATCGAAGATGTCTTGGTACTTTTTGACTAAATCTCTTAGTTTGGGCTGTTGAGCTGGTTTTATGTCTTTGGAAGAGATGGCAACTAATTTTTCTAGTTCTGTGGGCAAGTTGTTGGGTTGGCTAATCGTACCTCGTACGCCTCGGATCACAGATGAAACTGACGAGCAGTGCCCCAAAATTGTTCCTTTCTTCAAGGTCACTGGGAAATAATTGACATTCATGACCCTTACCGGCACAAATTTGTCAGCACGCAACAAGGTCTTCCCTAGTGCAATCCCTCGTCCAATTTTCTCATCATGAAGTTTGGGCTCGAACATCACCACGTCTCCACTGCTCGCACTCCCGTCCAGGCGAGCCTCCAGAATGGTTTCAGCCCTCTCAGGTACGCTTACATCTTCAGCCAACAACACACGGATCTACTCTTCACTTCTCCCATGAAGCACCAGCTCTTCTCCGTTGACACGTAGGACGCCGTCTTTGAAATCCAATGCAAACCCTCTGGAATTCATGATGTCCATTCCGATGATTGCATCGTCTTCGATGTCCGCTACAAGTGCCTGATGTTTCACTTTAGTGCTGCCCAAAATTATTTCAATCGGTAGCTCGCCATATACAGTAGCTGGCTCCACTGTTGCTGTGCGTAGCTTCCAAGTTGTCGGTTCAATCCGTTCCGGTGTTCTGGCAAAGGAAGGCCCGAGAATTGTCCTAGTCGCACCTGTATCTAGCAGCATGGTGCAAGGCTCGTTATTGATGAGACCGTCTACGAAGACACCTTTGTTCTGTCGTTGAAGGATAGCGACATATGCGTTGTTAACCGGGGCTTGCCGGACACATGCCGACGATTGCCCCTTCTCGTCGACCTTCTTTGGTTTTCCTGCATCGGAGTCGATGAATGTTGGACATTTGCTACGCACATGTCCAATTTTGCCACAATTCCAGCATCTTATCTGTCTTTTCTCAGGCAACACTTCCTTCATCACTTTCCTTATGGTAGCTTCCAAATTAGCAGGCTCCTGTGAGTCTTCCTCAATCATTCGGACTTTACTCTGGCTTTTGCAAGATTGTTTCGCTGCCTCAAATTCCAAAGCGCGTGCCAGTGCGTCTACGAGATGTGTTGGACGAGCTAGTGTCAATGCTTGTCTGGTTTCTTGGTCACGGAGTCCATCCAAGAATGCTTGAACCGCTAGTCGCTCCATTACATTTTCTGGTGTGGCTGGATATGCGAGACGAACCAAGCGTGCAATGTCAGTTTCGAATTCTTGTAAGGATTCGCCCGATTTTTGGCAGCGATTTTTCAGCTGGGAGTGGTATACGTGTTCCAAATGGGCGTGGCCATATCGTAATTCTAGATGTTTAATCAGCTGATCATAGTCCTCCTGTTCTTGGGCGGTGAGAGTTTGTAGAATATTTGTCGCTTCTCCACGTAATGC
This sequence comes from Gonioctena quinquepunctata, assembly GCA_018342105.1. Lineage (NCBI taxonomy): Eukaryota > Metazoa > Arthropoda > Insecta > Coleoptera > Chrysomelidae > Gonioctena > Gonioctena quinquepunctata. The sequence continues at coordinate 4,642 of JAFIRS010007729.1, read as the reverse complement.
AAGTGTCAGTGCTACAGCTCTTTCCCCTGCATTCCATCCGTTTGCTTTGGCCGCTGCTTCAAACTGCCGGCGGTAATTTGCCCATGGAGTTTTTCCGTCGAACTGAGGCGGCTTCATGGAAAGCTTCCCTATTTCTGAAATGACCTTGACATCTTTTATACCCTCTTGAACTTCATCCAAGTTCAAACTCAAGTGCAGCATTGCATTTTCGTTAACCATCTCTGTGGAGGGCGCACTATTAATTCGTTTTTCCAGCTTACTGATCGTTTCCTTTATTTTGTCCATTTCTGCCTCGACCCCATCTTTGATTTTATCTACCTCCGTGTTCATTTGCTCCCTAATTTTATCTATCTCTGTCTCAACGGTTCCCATTCTTTCTTCTAGAAAATTAGCCACACCACACAATTCTTTTTTTAGGCCTTCTGTGTTTTCCAGGAACTTCTCTTCCAGGCTTCTTGCATTTTCTTCCAGGCTTCTTGAATTTTCTAGAAGCTTCTCTTCCAGATTTCTAGAATTTTCTTGAAGCTTCTCTTCCAGATTTCTAGCATTTTCTTCCAAGCTTCTTGAATTTTCTAGAAGCTTCTCTTCCAGATTTCTAGAATTTTCTTCAAGCTTCTCTTCCAGATTTCTAGCATTTTCTTCCAGGCTTCTTGAATTTTCTAGAAGCTTCTCTTCCAGATTTTTAGAATTTTCTTAAGCTTCTCTTCCAGATTTCTAGCATTTTCTTCCAGGCTTCTTGAATTTTCTAGAAGCTTCTCATCCAGATTTCTAGAATTTTCTTCCAAAGTCCTCGAATTTTGTTGCAGCTCTTCTTTCAAGGATTCTATTATCGGACTCAAATCGGACTCAAATCACCTCCGGGAACTTCGAATAAAAATGTTTCGGGGTCCTCACCTTCTTGTATAAGTCCTTCTGCAAGTCTTTCCTGGAGTACTTGCTTTTTACCCGTTGTTTCCAGTTCCCTTTCCTCCAATTCCTGTTTCAATTCCGCTACCTTCAAGTCCGCAAGGCGCACTTTTCTTGAACACATTTTGTCTTTGACGAGGTATCAGTCTGTTTCACACGAAAAGTTTATCAGTTTGTTAAAAATTCACTTCGCGAATTCTTTTCCACGGGCCACCAGTCTATTGTCTGTTTCACGCGAAGAGTGTATCAGTTTATATTCCCACGCACAATTGTCCACTTCGCGAAAACCGGGCCACTGTCTATTTTCTGTTTCACGCGAACAGTGTATCAGTTTATATTCCCACGCACAATTGTCCACTTCGCGAAAACCGGGCCACTGTCTATTTTGGGCGTACAAAAAGGTCTATCAATTTATTTTTCTGACTATCCACTATCTTCTGACTATCTGACTATCCACTCCACGATCACTTGTTTATTTTCAAAATCTCACTTCCGACACCAATTGTAATGTAAATAAACTTAACTTGGTTTCAATAATTTATTTCACACTTAAATCTACAACTTAATTTATATTACGCCACTGTATAGCTCGATCGTATGGGCTCGTTCAGACTGTCCGTGCCATCTTGAGGGCTACCTATTTATCTCCGTCACAGAATTCCCGATCTTTCGAATTCCGGCAGTTGGCGACCAGCATGTTCCAATCGTTTCCAATATCGACCGTTGCTCTCCGCGGCAGAGCGACTGGACTGTTCTCGAACATCTCCGGGGATGACCTCATCGCTGTCGACGGCAACGCGCGAGGCGACAGGTCCGGCCTAGGTTCGTTACATTATTATTATTATTTTCCACCCAAACTCTCCAAGCATACCCAAGGAGAACATTTACTGATACCACTACTGCCGGCAGTTCAATCTCATTACTGAAAAACAGTTAACCCAACTGAACGAGAACAAACCTCCAATGAAACTATACACTGTGTGTACATATACACGCGCGTGTGGCGTTGAATGCAATAATGATACAAATCATTGATTTCCAAACCAGGCATCTAATTTTAGCTTTCCCAATTTGCAGATTTTTCTCTACACAACAGATTATAATACCGAAAGTTTTTTTCTGAATTTAGTTGATACCAACCAAGATATTTCAAAACAACATTTGAGAAATTGAGTGACATTTGACAACATCGCTTTGTTTGTCAACAGGTGACATCAGTTTGTCTACCACATAAAAAGTGTATAGTCATATTATTGGTTAGTAAATACAAAACAACTTTTTTTAAGTACGAAATATGAGGGCTTTAATGGTGTGAAGCATCTCAGTTAATACTTAAAATGTGAATTAAAACATGAAATTGTTATTCATAGTGCATTTCTGTTCCATGTCGTTGAGGTCCGTGACTTCCATTCTGAGGGATAACACTGCCTTTCCAGTAGTCATTCAGCAATACTCAAAACCGTCCAACAGTTTGGAAGCAGCTTATTGAAAAAATTATCACCAAAATTTGTCCCATTCTATAGGACTTACTATGTCTACTTTCCTCATAAAGGAGAGCATTATATTTTTCAATTGTGAAATTTTTCAATAAGGAATGCGACATTAAATCATAGGAAACAGAAATAGAACTCTTAGTTATCACAACATATTCTAAATTAGGTTTCCTTAAAAGGTATATCTCCATAAAATGTATGTTAAAACTGAATAATATTTTATAATTTTTGTGTTGAAAGAAAAAGTAATTGGAATTTGCAACTGACATCATGGACCTAATTTTATTGCTCAATTTGAAACACACTTGAAAAAAGAACCAATTTTGTAACAAAATTACTATTTTGGCATCCTTCCTAAACAGTCAGAAGCACTAAAACGCGAAGAAAATCATATATCCGCTATTAATACTCTTAAAAACTTAATTCATGTTTGATTGAAACCTTCGGAACGAATGTATCTAAGCCAAGACATCCATTTCAGTATAAATAATATAGATCGCCGTCCCGACGCCGCGACAAAAACACACAAATAATCAAACGCGGTTAAAACGCGATACAACCGAGGCGCCGACGAACCACTGGTGATCCCGATAGAAAAGCAGTATATCATCAGCCACGATCGAAGTAACACATCAAGCAATACAGCGCTGAGACCTGCCGAACGAATAGCCGAAGCCCGGACTACCGAACCCGAAGATTGGAAAATATAATTCACGAGAAAAAAGTATCGAACATCGTTAAGTTGATAAATGAACGTCAGATAGGCAGTAAAGAGGAAGAAAGCGATTAGAACTAATTTCCGAACGCGCTCGATAAATTGGTTTATCACCGAGACCGGCCCAAGTAGTCATGCGCGCGATAAACATAGTCCTAGTTTTGAACCAGCATACGAAGATCGCCACCGATCCGAGATCTGCCGACTAGGGTGCCGAAGCAGGGTTGGAAGAAAATCGTCCAGTTTGGTAAATATAATACACCAGGTTGAAAATATCGGAAATTATTGTAAGTGCCGAAATTGTCAGCCACGCATGACCAAGAAAAATTGTCGAAAGGGGGAGAACGTGGCCCAGATTCATTTAATTCCGCGCTAGAGATTTTAATTTCGTCTGAGACCCGACTCGAGCCACCACGCGCGTCAACACCAAAGTAAGATATCGTGATACAGTGTTGTCAAGTGAATTGAAAACCGGTGAGCATTCTTCTCAGTAAGGTTCATTCATTGATGCGAAGGAAGGGGCATTGGAGTGGTAGACATTCTAGCGTCTCGCTCCATACGATCCAACATAGCCAACCGGGTGAATAAGATAAGGGGTAGGAAAAACAAGTGGATACGGTCAATGGGGTTGTAAACATTCTAGAGTCACCCTCCAAACGATTCAGCGTAGTCAGCCGGGTGAATAAAATGCGAGGGAGGGAGAACAAGTGGATACGGTCTTGCTCCATATGATCCAACGTAGGCATCCGGGTGAATGAAATAAGATGTAGGGAGAATAAGTGGATACTGTCACTGGGGTGGTAGACATTCTAGCGTCTCGCTTCATACGACCCAAAATATTGATACGTGCAAGCAAGATAGATATATAGGGAGTAAAGAAATACTGCACTGTGATTGTAGACATTCTAGCGTTTCGTCGCATATAATTAAGCCAGAGAGATATAGAAGTAGGGGTTTCAAATGACTCAGAGAAGTTTTGCAAGAACATATAAAAATAGATCTTGAAAATAATACTGGGAAAAAATTATAGGCACCTCAGCGATGAATTGTACAGAGAGGCGGAAGTTCTCGATATCAGAGAGATATCTGTATTAGCTCTGGCTTTGTATCAGCGAAAAAAATTCACAAAGTCCGTAATGATAGATCAAAGATATCAAACCAGGTATAGGGACCAGCCTATTGTCGTACCTCGAATGCTGAAAACAATAGGACAAAGAAGCCACATATATCTTGCTCCAAAAATATATAGTGTTATTCCAACTCTCTCTCGCTGTTGAACAGCGAGAGAGTTGAACAAATCCCGCCAAGGAATTCAAAAAGTCATAGATTCGAAAAATAATTAAATAGTTACACCAATATTTTTCCACACCTTGATAATCATCAACCATATATGTTTCGACTGATTTATATAAATTTTAGTACCTAGGTTCATAAATATAATGCGTATGAATAAACACTTTCACTATAGAGGAGAGGATGTGTATGTATGTGTGTATATGTGTGTGAATGTACATATATATATATATAT